>OX336389.2:1273489914-1273684061 GCA_946902985.2 Meconema thalassinum | reverse complement strand
TAGCATTCTTGACTGTCACTGCTTAGGCATGGGTTCGATTCCAGGCTCGGCTAAGAAATTTAATTTTGGTCTGAGGACTGGAATGGGGTGCACTCAGCCTCGTGAGGCAAAACTGGGAAGAGGTGGGCTTGATTCATACCTCAGCCATTCTAAGAGTGTTTTCTGTGGTTTCCCACTCTTACATTCTTAAGCAAATGCCGGGATGGTACCTAACTTAAGGCTACAGCTGCTTGCTACCCAATACCTACCTCTATTACAAATACATACAGTAGTACAGACACAGGTTATCAGACAGCTTTTACATACACTCAAGTTCATAGGGTTACAAACGAAGAGGTATTAAGACTAGTGGGAGAGAAGAAATGTTTCTGGCGACTGTTAATGAAGAGAAGAGATAGTTTGGTAGGACACATACTAAGACACCCAGGATTAGCAGGCTTAGTTATGAAATAAAGGGTTGAAGACAAGAACTGTAGGGGTAGACCAAGGTAAGAATATTTTAAATAGATTTCCTTGAATGTACTGTAGGTTGTTGTGGTAGCTATATAGAAATGGAACGATTAGCTCAAGACAGTGATGGATAAACAATTGTTTCAAACCAGACAAAAAAGAAAAAACTAAAAGCACAACAAAAAATAGCAAAGTCTGTAAAAAATACATCATTAGCTTACCTCTTATTACACACTGGTCAATCCGCTTGGGAATATCACTGTTTTACACACACAGTCATTGTAACTTAGCCAAAATATAATTATTATATGAAAATACTCTTAAGGCGTATAAAATTTACAACTCACACACTCAAGCACACGGGGCTGGTGACTGAAAATGCACTAAAAATACACACTGTTTAATAATATCGTAATGTTCGCTAGCAACTCAGTACCTCCAGTGACCAGCTAGTCTGGGAGAGCTAACAGAGATTGCTGTGACAGTTGAAATGTTATCCTGTATGATAACGCGTAGCACGTACACATCTGAAAGACTCTTTTTTATAGAGATCTAGCTACAGAGTATGGATATTTAGATTACTTTAAATGTTGTAACATTTTCATTTTATTATCGTTTGACGTATTTTTGCAAAAGTGTGGGCTTGATTCCCAACTCTGGGGACTGAATCGGAGCACTGTATAGAAATATAGAGCTTGATGGCGTAGTGGTTAAGCAGTTTAACTTTCACTGCGAAGACCAGGGTTCGATCCCCAACTCTGCCAAGAAATGTAATTCTGGTTTGAGAGCTGGAACGGGGTACACTTAGTCATGTGAGGCAAAACTGAAAAGAAGTGGGTTCGAGTCCTACCTCAGACATCCTGGAAGTGGTTTTCTATGGTTTTCCACTTATACTTCAAGTGAATACCGGGATGATTCCTAATTTAAGTGTGCGCCTGCATCCTTCCCAATCTTCATCTAATTACAGATACACACACTACTGCAGCCATCACAATAACACAGGTTATCAGACAAATTCAACACACACCTAAATACGCAGGACTAAATGATTACGATGTCTAAGCCCTTCAAAGCAACAACGACAACAACGTAACATGAGACTGTACAAGGTAGACTATCATAAGAGTCCACTTCGTTGTGAAGTGGCTAGCATTCTAGGTCGTCACCTTGGAGGCCTAAGTTTGATTTCCGGCTCTGCCAAGAAATTTAACTTTGGTCTATACTAGGCTTTGTAAGGAAAAACCGAAAAGAGGTGGGGGTTCAACTTCCAGCTCACCTATCCTGGAGAGGTTTTCCGTGGTTTCCCACTTGTACTTCAGGTGAATACCGGGATGATGCGTAATTTAAATGTACGCCTGCATCCTTCCCAATCCTCATCTAATTACAAATACACACACTACTTCAGTCATTACAATAACACAGGCTATCACAAAATCCTATACACCAAGACGTCTAAACCCTCAAACGAAATGCATATGTACTTTGAATTGGCAGGTGAAAAGCTAAAGAAAGTAGGAGACTTTTTGCTACTTAGAAAGCAAAATAATAGTAATGGACGAAGCAAAGAGGATATACTATGAATTGCAGCCAATGGCCATAGCTGTGCATTTTTTATTTGACGCCTGAGGTCTCCCAACAAGTTCAATTTCATGTACGTCTAACTTTGGTTATCAAATGCTACTGTCACTAACTCTAAGTGGCTAACGTTGGAACTTATTAGAGCGTTACTAATTAACCAAATATAGCCTATAAAGTTTACCACACACTACCAATTGCAGTGCTAGGTTCTTTTACGTGGAACAAATGTATGACATGGGAGCTCAGGCTTTACCCCCCCCCCCCCCCCCCCCTCCGAAGGAATGCATACTGAAGGATTTAGTGCTTTCAAAAATCCGACGACTTTGGCCGGGTTTGAACCCGTTATATTGAGCCCAGCTATTAACTACACCACAGAAGCCGTTACATTGACATAGGCAATCACGCATATTCCAGAAACATTATGTACATGGGTTTTAAATAGCCACAATATCGGATAAGCCCTAAAGTGTGACCCTGAGGCTAATTGGTTAGCATGGTAGACTTTGACCTTATGGGATTTAGCTTTCACTCCTAGGATTTTAATGTGTTATGGAAATAGGAAACATAATTATGGAAAGAAAGGTTGAGGCTAAGAACTGAAGTGTAGTTCAAGGTTCGAATATGCTAAACAGATTGTCTTGGATGTAGCTTTATTTAGCATGAGCAGGGAGTAACTACCAACCTTGTAAAGAAAACTGAGACGTGATAAACTCATTTCTACCTCAGTCATATTGTTTCATGGTTTTACCACTTTTATTTATGGCAAATGCATGGATGATTCTTAACTTAAGGTTATGACTGCCTCCTTCCCAATCCTCACTTAAGTTTAAAAATCTGTACACCAATAACTATGCGGGAATCATTTATCTATTGGTTCTTTGTTATTGGAGTCGTTGCTCACAATTTGACGCACACGACTAGTTCATGTTATAACTACATAGGGTTACAAACGAAGAGGTATTACGACTAGTGAAAGAGGAGAGATGTTTCTGGCGACTGCTAATCAAGAGAAGAGATAGGTTGGTAGGACACAAACTAAGACACACAGGAATAGCAAGCTTAGTTATGGAAGGGAGGGTCGAGGGCAAGAACTGTAGGGGTAGACCAAGGTTGGAATATGTCAAACAGATTGCCTCAGATGTAGGGTGTGGTGGCTATGTAGAGATGAAACGATTAGCTCAGGACAGGGAAGCATGGAGAGCTGCATTAAACCAGTCAAAAGACTGAAGACTCAAACAACAACGTGTTTTTGATTTAGTCAATGTCAAAAGTTCATGATTGCGAAACACGATTTTATCATTACATATACCTTATCCCAAAGCATATGTATTTACATTCAATTGTATACAACCTCATAAACTACACTAATTTACACTTAACCTAATCAGGAAATAGGTTTTTTTATTTTCATTTTTATATTTCACACAATTGCAATTTTACAATTTTCCATTTTCAGTTTTTAAAAATGTCAGTCTTACGTTTTTGAACTCTGTCAATATGGAAACATGGATTTTCCAATTTGTTATTTACACATTTGTCAATTTTACAATTTTCCATTTACAGTTTTTAAAAAAGTCAGTTTAATTTTTTTTTTGAATTTCATAATATGGAAACATGGATTTTCCAATTTGTTATTTGTCAATTACAAAATTTTCCATTTACATTTTTTTAAATTCAGTTTATAGTTTTTTCAATTTTTGTCAATATGGAAACATGGATTTTCCAATTTGTTATTTACACATTTGTCAATTTTACAATTTTCCATTTACAGTTTTTAAAAAAGTCAGTTTAATTTTTTTTTGAATTTCATAATATGGAAACATGGATTTTCCAATTTGTTATTTGTCAATTACACAATTTTCCATTTACATTTTTTTAAATTCAGTTTATAGTTTTTCAATTTTTGTCAATATGGAAACATGGATTTTCCAATTTTGTGTTTTACATGTTTTTCATTTCTGGTCCTTGTACAAAAGTTCATATTTGCATTAGGAGTGGGAGGTGGGTAGTAATTAAAATGTATAAGCAGTGACCATACAATATTTCTTTATTAATTCAAATACATTTACAATATGTACACATATTACATTTGTTATTTTTGTTTTTTCTATGTTCTATTTATTTTTAAGTATGAATACCATTTTCCCCCATTGCATGTTATAGTAAAAAAAAAAACTTGTAGATCTTTTTTCCATGGTGAACAATAGGCATGAAAACGTCATTATCAACATCATCATTATCAGCATGATCATAAGCAGCATCATTATCATAATCTTTATCACTAACATTATAATCACCATGATCATTCTCAACATCACTAGATCTGTCCAATTACTCTTGTTCCTCTTTCACAGGGTCCTCGTGTAGAGTTGGTGCTGCTTTTGATAGTGATAAGGGGTTTTTGAACGTTGAACTATCTTGAGCAGCAATATTGTTTTCTTGAACTTGCTTTTTAGTATTTTCATGATTGTTTGTAAACAGTAACCGTGGTTTGCTTGGAGCACTACATTGATGATCACTGACACTTAAAACCTTTCCATTTTTACTTTTTAGGTCACCGCGACACCCTTTCGACCTCTCTTTTGAGGTGTCGCGGTGACCTAAAAAGTAAAAATGGAAAGGTTTTAAGTGTCAGTGATCATCAATGTAGTGCTCCAAGCAAACCACGGTTACTGTTTACAAACAATCATGAAAATACTAAAAAGCAAGTTCAAGAAAACAATATTGCTGCTCAAGATAGTTCAACGTTCAAAAACCCCTTATCACTATCAAAAGCAGCACCAACTCTACACGAGGACCCTGTGAAAGAGGAACAAGAGTAATTGGACAGATCTAGTGATGTTGAGAATGATCATGGTGATTATAATGTTAGTGATAAAGATTATGATAATGATGCTGCTTATGATCATGCTGATAATGATGATGTTGATAATGACGTTTTCATGCCTATTGTTCACCATGGAAAAAAGATCTACAAGTTTTTTTTTTTTACTATAACATGCAATGGGGGAAAATGGTATTCATACTTAAAAATAAATAGAACATAGAAAAAACAAAAATAACAAATGTAATATGTGTACATATTGTAAATGTATTTGAATTAATAAAGAAATATTGTATGGTCACTGCTTATACATTTTAATTACTACCCACCTCCCACTCCTAATGCAAATATGAACTTTTGTACAAGGACCAGAAATAAAAAACATGTAAAACACAAAATTGGAAAATCCATGTTTCCATATTGACAAAAATTGAAAAACTATAAACTGAATTTAAAAAAATGTAAATGGAAAATTGTGTAATTGACAAATAACAAATTGGAAAATCCATGTTTCCATATTATGAAATTCAAAAAAAAATTAAACTGACTTTTTTAAAAACTGTAAATGGAAAATTGTAAAATTGACAAATGTGTAAATAACAAATTGGAAAATCCATGTTTCCATATTGACAAAAATTGAAAAACTATAAACTGAATTTAAAAAAATGTAAATGGAAAATTTTGTAATTGACAAATAACAAATTGGAAAATCCATGTTTCCATATTATGAAATTCAAAAAAAAAATTAAACTGACTTTTTTAAAAACTGTAAATGGAAAATTGTAAAATTGACAAATGTGTAAATAACAAATTGGAAAATCCATGTTTCCATATTGACAGAGTTCAAAAACGTAAGACTGACATTTTTAAAAACTGAAAATGGAAAATTGTAAAATTGCAATTGTGTGAAATATAAAAATGAAAATAAAAAAACCTATTTCCTGATTAGGTTAAGTGTAAATTAGTGTAGTTTATGAGGTTGTATACAATTGAATGTAAATACATATGCTTTGGGATAAGGTATATGTAATGATAAAATCGTGTTTCGCAATCATGAACTTTTGACATTGACTAAATCAAAAACACGTTGTTGTTTGAGTCTTCAGTCTTTTGACTGGTTTAATGCAGCTCTCCATGCTTCCCTGTCCTGAGCTAATCGTTTCATCTCTACATAGCCACCACACCCTACATCTGAGGCAATCTGTTTGACATATTCCAACCTTGGTCTACCCCTACAGTTCTTGCCCTCGACCCTCCCTTCCATAACTAAGCTTGCTATTCCTGTGTGTCTTAGTTTGTGTCCTACCAACCTATCTCTTCTCTTGATTAGCAGTCGCCAGAAACATCTCTCCTCTTTCACTAGTCGTAATACCTCTTCGTTTGTAACCCTATGTAGTTATAACATGAACTAGTCGTGTGCGTCAAATTGTGAGCAACGACTCCAATAACAAAGAACCAATAGATAAATGATTCCCGCATAGTTATTGGTGTACAGATTTTTAAACTTAAGTGAGGATTGGGAAGGAGGCAGTCATAACCTTAAGTTAAGAATCATCCATGCATTTGCCATAAATAAAAGTGGTAAAACCATGAAACAATATGACTGAGGTAGAAATGAGTTTATCACGTCTCAGTTTTCTTTACAAGGTTGGTAGTTACTCCCTGCTCATGCTAAATAAAGCTACATCCAAGACAATCTGTTTAGCATATTCGAACCTTGAACTACACTTCAGTTCTTAGCCTCAACCTTTCTTTCCATAATTATGTTTCCTATTTCCATAACACATTAAAATCCTAGGAGTGAAAGCTAAATCCCATAAGGTCAAAGTCTACCATGCTAACCAATTAGCCTCAGGGTCACACTTTAGGGCTTATCCGATATTGTGGCTATTTAAAACCCATGTACATAATGTTTCTGGAATATGCGTGATTGCCTATGTCAATGTAACGGCTTCTGTGGTGTAGTTAATAGCTGGGCTCAATATAACGGGTTCAAACCCGGCCAAAGTCGTCGGATTTTTGAAAGCACTAAATCCTTCAGTATGCATTCCTTCGGAGGGGGGGGGGGGGGGGGGGGTAAAGCCTGAGCTCCCATGTCATACATTTGTTCCACGTAAAAGAACCTAGCACTGCAATTGGTAGTGTGTGGTAAACTTTATAGGCTATATTTGGTTAATTAGTAACGCTCTAATAAGTTCCAACGTTAGCCACTTAGAGTTAGTGACAGTAGCATTTGATAACCAAAGTTAGACGTACATGAAATTGAACTTGTTGGGAGACCTCAGGCGTCAAATAAAAAATGCACAGCTATGGCCATTGGCTGCAATTCATAGTATATCCTCTTTGCTTCGTCCATTACTATTATTTTGCTTTCTAAGTAGCAAAAAGTCTCCTACTTTCTTTAGCTTTTCACCTGCCAATTCAAAGTACATATGCATTTCGTTTGAGGGTTTAGACGTCTTGGTGTATAGGATTTTGTGATAGCCTGTGTTATTGTAATGACTGAAGTAGTGTGTGTATTTGTAATTAGATGAGGATTGGGAAGGATGCAGGCGTACATTTAAATTACGCATCATCCCGGTATTCACCTGAAGTACAAGTGGGAAACCACGGAAAACCTCTCCAGGATAGGTGAGCTGGAAGTTGAACCCCCACCTCTTTTCGGTTTTTCCTTACAAAGCCTAGTATAGACCAAAGTTAAATTTCTTGGCAGAGCCGGAAATCAAACTTAGGCCTCCAAGGTGACGACCTAGAATGCTAGCCACTTCACAACGAAGTGGACTCTTATGATAGTCTACCTTGTACAGTCTCATGTTACGTTGTTGTCGTTGTTGCTTTGAAGGGCTTAGACATCGTAATCATTTAGTCCTGCGTATTTAGGTGTGTGTTGAATTTGTCTGATAACCTGTGTTATTGTGATGGCTGCAGTAGTGTGTGTATCTGTAATTAGATGAAGATTGGGAAGGATGCAGGCGCACACTTAAATTAGGAATCATCCCGGTATTCACTTGAAGTATAAGTGGAAAACCATAGAAAACCACTTCCAGGATGTCTGAGGTAGGACTCGAACCCACTTCTTTTCAGTTTTGCCTCACATGACTAAGTGTACCCCGTTCCAGCTCTCAAACCAGAATTACATTTCTTGGCAGAGTTGGGGATCGAACCCTGGTCTTCGCAGTGAAAGTTAAACTGCTTAACCACTACGCCATCAAGCTCTATATTTCTATACAGTGCTCCGATTCAGTCCCCAGAGTTGGGAATCAAGCCCACACTTTTGCAAAAATACGTCAAACGATAATAAAATGAAAATGTTACAACATTTAAAGTAATCTAAATATCCATACTCTGTAGCTAGATCTCTATAAAAAAGAGTCTTTCAGATGTGTACGTGCTACGCGTTATCATACAGGATAACATTTCAACTGTCACAGCAATCTCTGTTAGCTCTCCCAGACTAGCTGGTCACTGGAGGTACTGAGTTGCTAGCGAACATTACGATATTATTAAACAGTGTGTATTTTTAGTGCATTTTCAGTCACCAGCCCCGTGTGCTTGAGTGTGTGAGTTGTAAATTTTATACGCCTTAAGAGTATTTTCATATAATAATTATATTTTGGCTAAGTTACAATGACTGTGTGTGTAAAACAGTGATATTCCCAAGCGGATTGACCAGTGTGTAATAAGAGGTAAGCTAATGATGTATTTTTTACAGACTTTGCTATTTTTTGTTGTGCTTTTAGTTTTTTCTTTTTTGTCTGGTTTGAAACAATTGTTTATCCATCACTGTCTTGAGCTAATCGTTCCATTTCTATATAGCTACCACAACAACCTACAGTACATTCAAGGAAATCTATTTAAAATATTCTTACCTTGGTCTACCCCTACAGTTCTTGTCTTCAACCCTTTATTTCATAACTAAGCCTGCTAATCCTGGGTGTCTTAGTATGTGTCCTACCAAACTATCTCTTCTCTTCATTAACAGTCGCCAGAAACATTTCTTCTCTCCCACTAGTCTTAATACCTCTTCGTTTGTAACCCTATGAACTTGAGTGTATGTAAAAGCTGTCTGATAACCTGTGTCTGTACTACTGTATGTATTTGTAATAGAGGTAGGTATTGGGTAGCAAGCAGCTGTAGCCTTAAGTTAGGTACCATCCCGGCATTTGCTTAAGAATGTAAGAGTGGGAAACCACAGAAAACACTCTTAGAATGGCTGAGGTATGAATCAAGCCCACCTCTTCCCAGTTTTGCCTCACGAGGCTGAGTGCACCCCATTCCAGTCCTCAGACCAAAATTAAATTTCTTAGCCGAGCCTGGAATCGAACCCATGCCTAAGCAGTGACAGTCAAGAATGCTAGCCACGACACCAAGAGGTGTTTCATGAATATCAGTTGTTGTTGTTGGTTGTTGTTGATTCTTTAGGGGTTTTGTGATATCATGGTCATGTAGCACAGTATATTGTATTTGGGGTGTGTGTTGTCTGATAACCTGTGTTCTTGTAATGGCTGTATTAATAATTCAGATAAGGATTGGAAAGGAGGTGGTCGTGACCTTAACTTAAGATATATCCTAGCATTTGCCTAGAGTGTGTGAGTGGGAAACCACAGAAAAAACTCTTAGAATGGCTGAGGTAGGAATCAAGCCCATCTCTTCCCAGTTTTGCCTCACGAGACTGAGTGTACCCCATTCCAGTCCTCAGACCAAAATTAAATTTCTTAGCCGAGCCTGGAATCGAACCCATGCCTAAGCAGTGACAGTCAAGAATGCTAGCCACGACACCAAGAGGTGTTTCATGAATATCAGTTGTTGTTGTTGTTGTTGTTGTTGTTGTTGCTGTTGTTGTTTGTTGTTGTTGATTCTTTAGGGGTTTTGTGATATCATGGTCATGTAGCACAGTATACTGTATTTGGGGTGTGTGTTGTCTGATAACCTGTGTTCTTGTAATGGCTGTATTAGTAATTCAGATAAGGATTGGAAAGGAGATGGTCGTGGCCTTAACTTAAGATATATCCTAGCATTTGCCTAGAGTGTGTGAGTAGGAAACCACAGAAAAAACTCTTAGAATGGCTGAGGTAGGGATCAAGCCCATCCCTTCCCAGTTTTGCCTCACGAGGCTGAGTGTACCCCATTCCAGTCCTCAGACCAAAATTAAATTTCTTAGCAGAGCCAGGAATCAAACCCGTGCATAAGCAGTGACAGTCAAGAATGCTAGGCACTACACCAAGAGGTGTTTCATGAATATCAGTTGTTGTTGTTGATTCTTTAGGGGTTTTGTGATATCATGGTCATGTAGCCCTGTATACTGTACTTGGGGTGTGTGTTGTCTGATAAACTGTGTTGTTGCAATGGCTGTATTAGTAATTCAGATAAGGATTGGAAAGGAGGTGGTCGTGGCCTTAACTTAAGATATATCCTAGCATTTGCCTCTAGTGTGTGAATGGGAAACCACAGAAAAAACTCTTAGAATGGCTGAGGTAGGAATCAAGCCCATCTCTTCCCAGTTTTGCCTCACGAGGCTGAGTGTACCCCATTCCAGTCCTCAGACCAAAATTAAAATCATTAGCAGAGACTGGAATCGAACCCATGCCTAAGCAGTGACAGTCAAGAATGCTAGGCACTACACCAAGAGGTGTTTCATGAATATCAGTTGTTGTTGTTGATTCTTTAGGGGTTTTGTGATATCATGGTCATGTAGCCCTGTATACTGTACTTGGGGTGTGTGTTGTCTGATAAACTGTGTTGTTGCAATGGCTGTATTAGTAATTCAGATAAGGATTGGAAAGGAGGTGGTCGTGGCCTTAACTTAAGATATATCCTAGCATTTGCCTCTAGTGTGTGAATGGGAAACCACAGAAAAAACTCTTAGAATGGCTGAGGTAGGAATCAAGCCCACCTCTTCCCAGTTTTGCCTCACGAGGCTGAGTGTACCCCATTCCAGTCCTCAGACCAAAATTAAATTTCTTAGCAGAGCCAGGAATCGAACCCATGCCTAAGCAGTGACAGTCAAGAATGCTAGGCACTACACCAAGAGATGTTTCATGAATATCAGTTGTTGTTGTTGATTCTTTAGGGGTTTTGTGATATCATGGTCATGTAGCCCTGTATACTGTACTTGGGGGTGTGTGTTGTCTAATAACCTGTGCTATTGTATGGCTGTATTAGTGTGTGCACTTGTAATTTAAATGAGGATTGGAAAGGAGGCTGTCATGGCCTTCAGTTACGGTACCTCTTGCCATTTGCCTGGAGTTAAATTGGGAAACCACAAAAAACTACGTCCAGAATGATTGAGGTAGGAATCAAACCCTGCTCCTCTCAGTTTTTTGCCTCACAAGAATGAGTGTACCCCCTTCCAGCCCTCAGCCCAGAATTAAATTTCTTGACAGAGCCAGGAATCGAACACGGGTCTCCGCAGTGTCATTCAAGATTACTAGCCGCTACACCACGAGGTGTACAATATAAGGTTGGTCTAGATTGTACATGATCAATCAATAATTACCTAATAATAATAATAATAATAATAATAATAATAATAATAATAATAATAATAATAATAAATATTCCATTTAGCAACTACACGGCCGACCTCCCCCTGTGACGTCACCCACGGTCTCGGGGAGTGGCGGCCATCTTGCCCATTAGCCACTGTGCCAGCTCTGAATGACCCCTCCATAAGAATAACATAGAGTGATTGCGCGCGGCGGCCATCTTGCCCATTAGCCCCTGTGCCAGAACCGGCTTATTTATCCTACTGACACGTGTTCCAACAAATCCCTCTATGATCCTATTGTGAACTCCTTTCCCGATGTTTCTCAGATTTGAGTGGGTTTCAGTTTATGTGCTCCTCTTTGAAGATTTCGTCGCCATATTTGCAAATGGTTATGCTTCGCCGTAATCCATTTTAAAAATCTGCTAATTCTCTAAGTCAAATCGAAATAATTCAGAAGTCAAAATCTCTCGCTTGCATCCTACACGATGAAATGATAATAATGGTGTGCCCAGTCTAAAATATGGCGAAATACTGACTGCGGACACTCAGAAACTAGCTTCTTTCAAAACAATCACACCAAATGTTTTATACAAAACAAAGAGAAAACTATACAACATAATAATAGATGAATATTACCTCCAGGAGTCATATCAATATTCTTTCGGGTATTTAAAAAGAATTGTAGCCTATAGTACATTCTTTAATAACCATGCTCGATGAAATCAAAATCAATTGCATTTTTTCAGATACCATCAAGAGGACTTCCGACAACTTTTGGACCTCCTCAGTGCTTGACTCAAGAACAGAATGTTCTCATCACCTCCAGACATGGCCTTTCCGATGCATGGAACCTTCTGGCAGGCACCTATGGAAAGACGATCTTGCTCTATCTAGGTCAGCATCCTTAATTGTTTACCACATTAATCCATTCATTCATTCATTCATTTTCAGTACAGACGGTTTTGCCTTTCAGCGTCCAGTCTAGCCTTCAACCATCTGTGTGCAAATGAATCATCTCTACGATCTCCAATTAGCGTTCAGTAGTGCGGCCTCCTAAGCAATACATCTCTCACCTCGAAATTGTCAAGCAATGAATCTAACCATTGCCTCCTAGGTCTACCTATGCTTCTCTTATCCCCTATAGTAAATATTACCTACTAGATAATATCTCCTGCCCATTTGCATCACAAGAACTTTTTCAACTGATTAGGCTGATACAAAAAGCCTGATCTAGCGTGCTCATTTTTAGTTTTCCCTTTATCTCTCAACTAGCAGTACCCTCCATCCATTGCTCATTGGAGGACTTCAAACCTGTCTAGAGCCATTTGCATTGGTTGAAATTAACAGCGTCCTGAATTATTTTTTCCACCTTTATTATGTAGGAGTCAAATACAGGAGTATTCCACTTTAGTAAATAGTGGCTTAAAGCAAAACAAGGTTTCCGACAAAATGTTAAGGAATTGAATCATTAGTGTTCATTGAAGTTCATCAAGTTATGGTTACATTAACAAGAAATGGATTTTGGATCATGAAGTGAAAGTAGTCCTGGTGCCTCTGGAAGCAGATTACAGGTACTCTAATCACGTGTATAGAGTCCTTCGAAGGGAACACATGGTGCGTGAATCTTCCAATGTAGCTGAAATTGTGCATATGTATTGGACAGGTTGCAAGTAAAAATAATACACGAGAGGGTTTCGAATATGTGTTACATAAAACACATTGTTTTAGCAAACAATCCTTTGGATATTTTACCAAATTGTCGCCACCAACATAGGTTGCACTGTGAAATCAATTTAAAGAAACTCTCCTGGTAAAAATCAGTACCCAGCGATTTCTGGAAGTATTTCTCAACCAGTTCTTCACGGGGAGCTGCGATGTTTCCAGGCCATTGAAGCGGCCTTGATGTCTGAAATAAAGTGAAGCACCCATATCTCATCTGCTGTGGTGGTCCTGTAGAGGAAGTCAGTGCCCTGGTGGGCGTAACGTCACAAGTGATCGAGGCTTATTCCCATTCTGGTAGTTTTGTGATCAGGGCTAAGCTGTCTCGGGACCCATTTTGCTAACACCTTCCGATATCCCAACACTTCTTGAATCATGTAGTAGGCTTCAGCATGTGGATGCGTCACCAGATACATTTACTAATAACACCATTTTCTCTATATCAATCGTGAACTTGGTGGAGTGCCCAGATCGGTCTTCATCTTTCACACTTAGCGTTCCTTCACTAATCATTGAACACTAGCGTCCAACCATTTGACGGGACATGAGGTCATTTCCTCAGATGCTCTGTAGGCGGCGATGTATATCTGAAACACTAGTTCCTCGCGCCCATTCACAGCGCACGACAGCATGCACTTCCATTGGTGACAACGTTTCAAGCACACGTCTTTCTCCCGTACTTGTTTGTACTTCAATGAACTCGGGCACGCCGAGTTGTTGCTTCTGTGTCTGCATTGGCCAGTGCTCTTTTGCTCTTGTTCAGTCCACCAAGAACTCAGGAAAGATTGTCCTTCGACATGGCTTATTCTCGGAACGCTCCCAGTATAATGGTATTTCTCCCCCGAATTTACTCTACTTGGACGATCTTTTAGTGAAATCAATATCCGGAATGTAATTTTTACTGTAAATATTCCGTGGGTATCTACAGACGAACATGCAGGAATGTTAAATATCAGCATGTCAGCGAAGATGGTTTCAAATATGGCCTTTGTTTTAACATGAAGGCTGTTTATTTGTAAGACCATCCTTAGGATCCTTAGAAATATAATGGCATGCTTAATGTTTTACAAAATCATCTTTTGGTATTATGCAGATGACTTTCGGAAACACACTCGAAAGTTCTTCAAGTGAAGTGCCTTATTCATTGGACAGCTTGTGGTGACCCATTCTTTATGACAGGGGTAATTTTGTGAGGGACAAAGGCTTTATGAAACACGCTGCATCACTCTACGAGTACAGTAAAAATTCATATACCATTAAAATATTTAATACTCAAGTTAGAAAACTCTTTCAAGTGCGTGAAACAATGTTGTAGGCCTAGGTCCTTGGGACATCTTGGTCATAAGCCCCGTGTTCTTGGGTCTATGTTGAATTTCTCTGATAAACTATTTTTCGTGGTGAATGTATTAGTGTGTGCATAAATGCGGTTATTAAGGTCTAATATTTCTGTTGGTGCCCGAATACTTGGAATAACGTGCCATTCCAGCGTTCGCTTCGAGAGCGAGTGTGTGTGTGGAAAAACCTGTGATGAAACACCCGACTATTGTTGACCGTTGTCAGGAACGGGATTCGATTTTTTGATTTGGTCACTTCCAGCTCCTCCGTGCAGTCGAGATGCGCAACGTAATGCGTGTGAATACATTGTGAGGTGCCTATAGAAGAATTCCATACTGAAAACTCTTATCTCCAGCTTCAGCTGTGCCACATTGTGGAATCGCAAATAAATTAAATTTCGTTCTTATTACCGAAATTAGCTTTCTTTTGAATTTTGTAAAACTTATGAGATATGCATGGGCCAAATGTCTGTGTGTCGTCTGTGCATGTATTTGTGTATGTCTGTCCCCCACCTATACATTCTGAAACGACGGAACCGAATTGGATTAAATTTGGTACAGAGGTAGCACTTGTAAAGGGCACCTCCTTGTCATGTCTTATATTGCCACCATCTTAGCGAAAACAAAATGGCAGCCACTCGAGTGTTTGAAGCTTAAATCGAATTACAACTAAACAAATCACTGGATCTTTACCAAATTATGGAGAAAAGAACTTACTGTGGGAAGCGTCTGATACGACAACTAAAAGGTGATTAGCTGAACAATTTCAATCAGGCAGTCCTGAAAATCATGTAAGCATTATAATCCATAACATATGATCCAATGAATCAATGGTCAAAGTTCTATTTCTCTTTGCACAGAAAGAGTACTAATTAGGCGAAAATTAATCGTGTAATACTTCTTTTAGATTAGAGTGTTTAAACACAGTTCTTGGCTTTCTAGTACTTTTATATAAGGTTTCTCTGTCACCAACGTCACGGGTCTATGAGAGCGAATATTTCGCTCAACCACAATCTTGAAATTGTAAAATATGAACACGAATAACTCATAATATACGGAGGTAGGACCATATATGTGGCCTTGAAGGGTAAACCTCAATACATTCAAGATGGCGCACTTGCAAATTATTAGAACATTGCAATTGACAATTCGGATTGTAATTGAATATTTAAGACACATCTTGGCAAGAGATGAGTAACGTATAAGAGTTCTCACGTTAATCAAAATATTTTTGTTTGTGTTGCTTATTTTAGGGGCTATGACATCGTGGTCATATAGCCTCGTCATACTTGTGCGTGTGTAATGTGTGATAACCTATAATATTGTGATGGCTGTATTAGTTTGTGTATTTGTCAACTGGGGACAGAAGTGGGAAGGAGGTGGCCGTAGCCTGGAGTAGAAGTGGTAACCACAGAAAACCACTTCCAGAATGACTGAGGTGGAAATCGAACACTCCTATTCTGAGGTTTGACTCACGAGTCTCATTGTACCCCGTTCCAGCCCTCACAACAGAATTAAAATTTCTTGGCAGAATCGGGAAACGAACCCGGTCCTGCAGGATAACATCCAATAACTCTAGTCGCTACACCGTGAGATGGTCAATCATAATATTACCACACTGAATATAGCGGACAGCGCCATTTTAAATTACAAAATAAATTATGACGCTCAGTAGAGCTATGATAACGGAATTTAGTAATAAGGTAGGATCATATAAGTTGCTTCGTATACTTAAAACAAAACAACAGCCACTCCATTTATTCAATATGGATGCTAGGCGTGGTTTTAAAATATACAATTTGTAGAACGGGACATAACAGCATAGGCCTATTGAGGACAAAACTTGGTAGAAGAAGAGTATCATGTAAGAGATCTTAGAAGCGTTAGTAATACATTCATCAGAGTGTATGCAGAGCATAGTCAACAAGGAGTCTTACATAGGGCACAACTCTTAACTTTCATTACAAGAATATTTATTTATACTGCTTGATAACGGTGAAGGGTTAAACTATTCCCATACATTTAAGGAAAAAAACGCTACATGTACTTTATTTAGCATCTTGTTTTTAGCCTGCTTTTATAAAAAAATAAATGGCCTGAAGAGATCTCTGGGATCAATGTGTGTCTGTCTGTGTGTGTCCGTATATTTTCGTGTATCCCCAGCCCGCAATCAACTCGTAAACCCCAAAACCGAATTGAATAAAAATTTCTAGAGAGGTAGACCTCCTCTTGTGCACATTAGCCGCACTTTCTTTTACATAGCTGCTACCACTGCGAAGACAAAATTGCGGTTATCTTAATTTTCATTGGTCAAGTCGGCTACTGGTTGAACGAATCATAGGATCTTACTGACGTACTATCCTTTGCGATAAATTGTATGCCCAAGTTAGAAATTTCACGACAATTTTATTTTAGAATGTTGGCCGACTGTAATTTTCAAGCATTATAATCGATAACGAGTGTGCCAATGGATCAATGTTCACCAAATTGCCAGTCACGAATCTTCATATCATGGACATACGTAGACCGAGTTACAACGTCATCATCATCATCATCATCATCATCATCTTGTAGAGTTTCCAGCCCCAGGCTGGATCTGTTTGGAACATAAGCCTCGCCACTTAGTCCTTTCTTCCCATCACCTCTCCACTGTCACTCTGGTCCAGTCCTCGCCTCTCTTCTTGACACATTCCTCCACTCCTTTCAGCCATCTATCTCTTGGTCTTCCCCTTGGTCGTTTCTTCTGCATCTGCATCTCATGTATCCTCTTGGGAATCTTCTTCTCTTCCATTCTCTTTAAGTGTCCATACCACCCCAGTCTTGATGTCACAATCCTACCTTGCAAGGGCTCCTCTTTCACTATTTCCCTGACCTTTTCATTCCTCACCCTGTATCTTCTTGTTACTCCAATCTTACTTGGTAGGAACTTCATTTCACTTGCCTGTATTCTGCTTATGTCTCTTTTCTTCATTATCCACGTTTCTGATACATAGGTCAGTATCGGGATATAGTAGCTTCTGTATAACATTTCCTTGCTTTATTGTGGGACATCTTTATTCCACACTAAGCTCCTAATGCTTCTCAGAAATGCTTCTGCCTGTCTGCATCGTTCTGTAATCTCTTCGTCATTTCTCCCATTTTCCTCCACTATACTTCCCAAGTACTTGAGACTTTCCACCTTCTTCAGCTGTCCACCTCCAAGTGTTACCCCACTCATTGGTCTGTTCTTTTTCCTGGTCGTTAACAGGATCTCACATTTACTGATGTTGAACTTCCATCCGTACTCTCCCACTGTTTCTTCCCAAGCCTTCAGTTGCTCCTGAATTTCCTCCTCTTTGTTTCCCCAGACTATGAGATCATCTGCAAACACCATTGCTTTCATCTTATCTTCTCCTATCTTTCCTGCTACCCGTGTCATTACCTCGTCCATAACCACAATAAAGAGAAGGGGTGACAGTGCACTGCCCTGTTTCAAGCCACTCATTTGTCTGAACCAGTCTGATCTTTCAACTCCAACTTTCACACAATTCACACTTCCACAATACATCTCCTTCACTCTGCCTACAGTCCCTTTTTCCACCCCCATGTTTTCCATTGCTTTCCAAACCTTCTCCCTACACACACTATCATAGGCCTTTTCGATGTCCAGGAAAGCCATCAACAGATTCTCTCCAAATTCGTAGTGGTTTTCCTGGAGCTGTCTCATTGAAAATATGAGATCCACTGTTGATCTAGCAGGTCTGAATCCATACTGCTCCTCTTTCAATTCTCTCTCCACTTTGGCTCGTATTCTACTTTCTAATATATTTTCATATATCTTGGCACAGTGTGGTATGAGTGTGACTCCCCTGCAATTTCTGCACTCCTTTCTGCTTCCTTTCTTAAATATTGGGACAATTAATCCTTTCTTCCAATTTTCTGGGGTCTTTTCCTCCTTCCATACCAGCCCCATCACACGGTACAGCCATTGTTTCCCAACCTCCCCTGCTGCCTTCACCATGTCAACACTCACTTCGTCCACACCTGGTGCCCTTCCTCCTTTCATCTTGTCTATAGCCATTTCCAGTTTTCTCCAAGTCAGGTCCTTTCGGGATACATTACAACGTAATCATGTTAAATATTTTATGCACCCACCATATGTAATAGGCTATATAAAACATTAGGCCTAAACAAAGCTCATTCTCATTTAATATAATAAACGTAGAATTTCTAATTTTTGCAAAAATGTAGTGCTGTGGGAATTTACTCTAATAAAGACACAATAGCTTATCATTAGGCTGGCCATACGTGGTATTAAACATTAAAATCGATAAATAGGTATATAATTGAGTATTTACCACGAAATGTATTGGAAGAGAAGTACGCTATGGACTCAGTTGCACGGATCACAAGTTTATCACACTGAATATTACCACCTTGATTGATTAAAATAGTAAAATCGATTATTCAGTACGGTATCTAATAACTTGGGATTCGGAAATTGGGCAGAGAGTTAGTACTGAATAGGAAGTTTACTTTGATGAAACTACAAATGTGTAGTTATCCTACATTCAAGATAGATGTCATGCATGCTATTGAAATATTAAGATTGATAAATCAAAATGTAATCTAGCAATCACCAGGAGGTCTTGGCGACATAGGAAACTTTCATGCAGACCTTATTTGCACAAAACATCATGATATTATACTGAATAATACGCTGATCTCCCTTCAATGAACTTGATTCCTATACATAAACGATGAGATATTAATTTATATATGCCTTCCGGAAGATATAGACTATTAAATGAAGTAGGCTTACTAAAGAAAACTGAGAAGCGATGTTGACGAAAAACATAGGAAAAAGAATGAACAATATTAGAAAATTACTGCGTTATATATCAAACTAGCAACACAACCCGGCTTCGTCCGGGAACAGTTATGAATGCATTACGTGATAAGCGCTTTTTTTTCAATGCCAATGAACAACGACCTATATCCGTTTTACGTCTTGGCATGATAGGTAAAATCACTCACTGTATTATTAATTATATTATCATGGAGATGCATGTGCAACAAATTATTGTCAGACGTAATTTAAGAATGGCGAGGTGTATCAAACACAAATCCGCCTTCCGTCCAATCTTAACTTGACTGTGAATTTTGCGGAACGAAAAGTTCACAGCCGAAATGAAGAAAAGCCGAGTTGCACTTCCAGGGAAACTCCAAACACAACCACTCTTCTCTAAGGTTTTTAACTCAACACGACTTGAGAGTTTGCTGGTGGCTGTATCTGGGGCAGTACGCTCGTCCGCTAATTAAGCTGTAACTGGAGTGATAGACTCGCCCCTAGCTAGCTCGTAAACTGTCGCCTCAGTAACTGAATGGAGATAGTTGGAAGAAATGAAAACGTAAAAACACTCATAGTAGGCGATGTATTGGAGATATATATATTCTCCCCCAGGCTTTCTTTTTGTAGAACTTTTCACGCTGAATACACTCATAGTATATAGAAATTGTTAACGGTTTGCCCAGCATAAGCTTAATAAGCGCACGGACGCCAGTTTTTTCGACCTTTTCACTGAAATCGTTAGTGCTTGACTTCCTTTGGTCATAAATAAATTATTTTCTACAGAAACCTTCCTCGAGATATCCTTTACAGAACGGTGAAAACCGCATCAAAATCCATTCAGTAGTTCTCGAGATTACCCGTGACATCCAAGAATCAGGGACTTAGTTTTATACTAAGTAGAGATTATATGCCGAACAGTATAATTTAATATAATATAATCCCCCTTCCGTCCAATCTTAAATTGACTGTGAATTTTGCGGAACGAAAAGTTCACAGGCGAAATGAGAGTTGCACTTCCAGGGAATGGCGAGGTGAATGAAACTCAAATCCCCCTTCCGTCCAATCGTAACTTGACTGTGTTTCACAGGCGAAATGAAGAAAACCCGAGTTGCACTTCCAGGAAAACTTCTCAGAAGTCTTAACTCAACACGACTCAACGGTTTGCTGCTGGCTGTATCTGGGGCAATAGGTTCGCCCGCTAACTAGGCTGTAACAGGGATGATAGACTCGCCCTTAGCTAGCTCGTAAACTGTCGCCTCAGTAGTTGAATGGACATGGTTGGAAGAAATTAAAACGTAAACACTCTTATAGTGGGCGATGTATTGAAGATAGACATATGCTCTCGCGGACTTTTTTGTAGAACTTTGCATGCTGAACAAATCTTACACTCATAGTATTTAGATATTTTTAACGGTTTGCCCAGCGTAAGCTTACAAAGCGCTCTGACGCCAGATTTTTTTCGACTTTTCCACTGAAATCGTTACTGCTCGGCTTCCTTTGATCATAAATATTTTTTTTCTACAGGAATCATCCTCGAGATATCCTTTACAGAATGGTGAAAACCGCATCAAAATCCATCCAGTGGTTCTCGAGTTTACCCGTAACATCCAAGAATCGGTTACTTTGTTTTATACTAAGTATAGACGTTACCAGCTGTACAATGCACACAACCGACATCTTACATGTGTATCTATACTAATATAATAAAACTAAAGAGTTTGTGTGTTTATGTGTTTAAACGCGCTAATCTCTGGAACTACCAGTCCGATTCGAAAGCATCTTATTTTTATGATAGCCTGATTCAAGAGGAATAGTTTAGGCTATGTAGCATTAGGCTACACCTCTCAGGTAACCTTCAAGGTTGATTTTTGTTCAGTAAGTCGGTGGAACAAGCGCTCCCGAACAGCTCTATCCGCATGCGCTGGCGTTATGGTTCGTGATACGTACACCGTTTCACCTATCTGAACCAAATTTGTATACTTACCCTTTGGAACCCTGATGGTAACACTGTCTACGTGAAATTTATGACAGACCAGTCCATTCCCTGCATTTAGGCCCTTTGGTTCCAATATACACCTTTTCCCCGATCTGAACCAAAATGTGTATACTTACCCGTTGCAACCCTGCGAGTAAAACGGTTTACATGAAATTTATAACAGACCAGTCCATTCCCTGCATTTAGGCCCTTTGGCACAAATCTACACCCTTTCACCAATCTGAACCAAAAGTTGTATACTTACCCTTTGGAACCCTGCGAGTAACACTGTTTACATGAAATTTCGGACAGACCACTCCATTCCTTGCATTTAGGCCCTTTGGCACACATCTACACCGTTTCACCGATCTGAACGGCAATTTGTATACTTACCCTTTGGAACCCTGCGAGTAACACTGTCTGCATGAAATTTTGGACAGACCCCTCCATTCTCTGTATTTAGGCCCTTTGGCACAAATATACTCTGTTTCACAGATCTGAACCAAATTTTACATACTTACCCTTTGGAACCCGACGAGCAACACTGTCTGCTTGAAATTTCGGACAGACCACTCCATTCCCTACATTTAGGTCCTTTGGCACAAATCTACACCGTTTCACCGATCATAACCACATTTTATATACTTACCCTCTGGAACCCTGCGGGTGACATTGTCCACTTTAAATTTTGGACAGACCACTCCATTCCCGGCATTTAGGCCCTTCATCACAAATCTACACCGTTTCTCTTAATTGCATCAATTTTTACATACACTTTGAAACCCTGCTGGTAACACCATTCACTTTATATTGTGGACAACGCTCCACATTCCCTACATTTAGAATAACAGACAAAATGAACTTGAAAACCACGTATTAAGGCCCTAGAACCATTCATGTCCGTAGTAGTGTAACTGTAAGAGTATTTTAATAAGTCTGTTGTTGACGGGCAGTTCGGGCTGCATCACGTCACCCCTACCAGTGTTCTGGTGCAGAATTGCGGAAATAGTTGCATCTGCGTTGTTTATAATTTGCAGTCACGGGGGATAATTAGTGCAAAAAGATTTCTTAGGCCCCTTTAAACAGTTATCATCATGAAAATATTATGCCTCTGTATAAGTGCAATGGTGTTGGTGCAGTACATTGAGGTTATCAGCTGCAATAAGCGTTGGTGCTTTCAAATTTACCTTCATTTATTCCGAAACTTATCGTTCAGCGCTTTGGGGCGATAAATTATACTATTGCTACCTCAGTAGCTCGGGACAGCCGACGTTTGCCTAAGAGTTCTGATTATTTTCCTACGGCGCCATGCAACAAAAGACGACACTATTGGTCTCTACATTTCTAACAGCCAATGAGATATAGGCCCTAGGCAGTGTCTTTTATTTCTCTTACTGCTCTTCCTATTTGTTTTGTAAATTTGTTTGTAAATTACATGTGTCAGTACTGTAGTTAGTAAATAGCTGTTTCCCTATTCATAATTATCATTACGGGAAATTGACCTGAATGTTACGTCCAGTATACTGTACTACTTATCATCCCCACTACAAAAAGATATTTTTTATAAATATTGGTTTCTGTTAGTTTAAGTATCATGTGCCAGTTCTGTAGTAGAATTCATTATCATCCATAAAACAAATAAATCCACCGGGCGAAGCCGGGCACTACTGCTAGTACAATATATTTATTGTAGTAATATCCAGTGCTTTCTTTTAAGGGGGAACGCGGGGGTAGGCGTACCCCTTTAACATTTGAAAACTCTTAAAAAAAATATTGGTACATTTGTATCTAGTCCGGCAAATATAACTTCCGACTTGAATGTTCATCGATCAGCTGGCGTCAACGCGCTGTTCACAACAGCTGCAGGAGATTTCGAGTAATCCTCGATTTAAATTGATCTATCGAATCAGTTTCTTTTGGTTGCCAACTCGGCACTCGGTTCTTATAAGCACGCAGGCTAGTGTTTGGAGGTTATCTGTGCGTGTGGTTAGTTTTGAAGGATGAAGAAAATAACGAACTATTTAACAACCACCCAGGCATCGAAAAAGCTGAAAGTTAATGATTCGAACACAAACAATGACCGGACTTTGCAAATTGCCGAAAATTGCAAGATCGTGATGTTTTGACGACAACTGCGAGTACCCCTTAAATTGTCTTTAGATAAAAGAAGCACCGGTAATATCAATAAACTTACAGAACGGAAACCTAACCGCAAGTTAGAATTGTATTAAACATGTACTATGTATCGGAAACAAATTTCATGACCCACTGTATTGTTGATGTCAGACAAGCGTACTATTAAGACATAAACATTGTCACTCAGAATATAGTAAGAAATATCTACGAAACTTTGTAAGAGTGGAGCACAAGTAAGGAAAATCAGTTATCAAATCATCAATTGGCTTACTGTTATATTAAATATTAGGCACAGCTGCCATCTTGAATATATAAAATATTAAAATCGCATAACCAGTATCTAATAAAAAGTTTAGTAAGAAAGGTGGCAAGATAGCAGGATGGTATAACAGCTTGGTAATAGGATAGTAACATGCACCAACATGTGCTACAAGTGTATATTATTTTTCCCACCGTGATGTTGGTATATAATGCAAAAGATTAACTCCCGTAATGGTACTGAATCATGCTGCACAATAAGAACATAAGATATAAATTATGTAACTTAATGGATTTCAAAATAAGGTGGGCTACGAGTTCTTCACGGTACGACTTGTTAAATATATAAAAGGAAATTGCCTTTTCTAATAATGCAGTAGTTCTGGTTACTCGGGACATAGAAATGACATGTGAAGAGTTTTAGTTTGTGGGGGATAGTTTTATGAGAATGTGCCACGTAGCGAGGCAACATGATCCTGAGCCCGGGGCGATAATTGCAACTGTGTGAATATAATTAATTCGTAAATATTTTCCCCCTATACTTTTATTGCATGTCACTGCCGTGAAAATAAAACAGAGAAACCCACATGTTTTAATTACACCTGCGCAGCACGGCGCGCGTCCATTTAGGGGCGTTAAGCGCTGTGCAGTTCACATCATTGGGAATCATTATTTGCGCCGCCTTCTGCGGTCTCGAGACTCCGGTCCCAAAGGTTCTGGTTTCGATTCCTGGCTCTACCAAATTTATTGTTCTGGCTTGAGGGTTCAAACGGGTTACACTCAGCCTCATGAGACAAGACTGGGAAGATGTGGTTTCGATTCCTACCTCATCCATCCTGGAAATAGTTTTCCGAGGTATCCCAATTCCAGTCCAGGCAAATGCAGGATGGTTTCCTAACACCCACGACAGCCACATTCCCAACCACAATTACACAGATTATCAGACAAGACCTACCCAAGTATATGGGACTGATGACCCAAATACTCAAGCCCCACAATGTGCAAGATAACAGAAATGCATTTTCATTAATATATGAAATAATTTTTAAAAGCGTTCTTCAAGTGTGTTGGTAGAATCAGTACAAATAAAAATTGTTTATTGCCTATAATATGTGACCTGAATAGGGTACAGAAACCTCTTGTCAAAAATCATTTTATTTTTAGTAAATGACGAAACTAAACGAAATCCAGACTTTCTTGCTATGCAGGCTACTTGAGTTCTGTAGTTCAATTGATTGCAAATATATAAATTTTACCTTGTTAATTTCTTAAGAACCGTAATCTCTACATCCACGAAGATCCTCATGGCATATGCAGTAATTGGATCGAAATTGATATCTCCCCTGTTGATGTACTTGTTGTTAATTCACTTTATGGGTTTGGAACATCTTGGTCATCAGCCCAGTGTAGTTGCATGTGTGTTGCACTTGTCTGATAACCTCTAGGCCTATTTTTGTTATGACTGTGGTAGTGTGTCTAACTGTATTAGGGACAGGGATGAGGTAGATGCCCCGGGACTTGAAATAAGGTACTATCCTGGTATTTTCCTGGAGGGAGTGGGTAGAAACCCGGGAAAAACCACACTCAGCATAGCCACTGTCAGTGTCGGGATTCAAACTTGCGATCTACGGACTTGCTTCAGCGGCCCGCGCGGTAGTGGCACACAATTTAACGAGCACGCCTACGCCACGTGTGTGTAGAAGTTGTCTGATAATCTGTGTCATTGTGATGTCTGTATTAGTGAGTGTATTTGTAATCGAGGTAGGATTTGGGTAGGAAGTGGCCGTGGCCTTACGTTAGGTACCATCTAATGGGATTCGAAGTGACTGCCGATTTCTTGCGGATGATTGAGTAATATACGGAAAAAATCATAGCTCACAAGACAACAAAATGATGATAAATATAAGTAAATGTAGTCTCGTGAGAATAGGCATAGCGCGTAGGCATATTATTATTATTCCCGCTGGCACTACAGCCCATGAAGGGCCTAGGCCTACCAAGCGACCGCTGCCCAGCCATTTGGCCTGCAGATATTGGGGTGACACGTGGTCAGCGCATCGGATTCCCTCGGCCGTTAATATTGGTTTTCGTGACTGGGGCACTGCCTCACTGTCAGACAGCTACTCAATTGTCCTCACGAGTTCTGAAATCCCTGACGGGGCCGGGAATCGAACCCGGGGCTTCCGGGTGAGAGGCAGGCGCGCTACCCCAACACCACGGGGCCGGCAGGGCGTAGGCATGGTTTTTAATATAATATTGGCTCGGGAATACTTGTAGAAGAAGACTCGTGAAAGTACCTGGGCATCCATATGAGGAATGATAAGAAATGGACTACCCATGTGGGTTTTGTCGTTTCTAAAGCACGCAATTCACATCATTTTGTAATGAGGGTATTAAAAGGCTGTAGCTCCACCGCAAAACATTGTGATATTTGACCCTGTTTAGGCCTATCTTGAAATACTGCTCAGCGGTTTTGGGGCCCATATGAAGTAGGGCTCATAAGTGTGGTGGAGATGGTGCAAAGCAAGGCTCTTAGGCTCATGCTCAACGATTTTAATCCTAGAAGTAGTGATAATCGAATGATAGAAAAAATAGGGTGGGAATATCTGGAAGACAGAAGGACGAAATCCAGGCTATACGCTATGTTTTACACTTACACGAAACGGTCAGCATGGGGAGAACTAAGCAAATGCTTGAGAAATCCCACCTATCTGAGCAGGAGAGATCGTCCTCACAAAGTTAAGGGACGACCGCAGCTTACAAATGATGGGAAATATTCTATTAATAATCGTGGTATTGATAATTAGAACTCATCACCTGCCACAGACTTAGAGCCATTCCCCAAACATATTGGTGGGTACAACAGGAAAATGCAATTTTGTGTAAATACTCCGTTGTAAATACTATAATTTCCAAATCGCGACTTGTGGACATTAAGTGTGTTCCATATTATTACTGTTGGTAATTTTCTGCAAGCGTACACTTTACCACCGGGGAATTACCCCCATTTGTAAATAAAGTAGATGAATGAATGAATGAATGAATGAATGAATGAATCCCGGCATTTGTCAGGAGCAGAAGTGGAAATCCATGAAAATACACTTCCAGGATTGCTGAGGGAGGAATTGAAACTACCTCCTCTCAGTTTTGCCTCACGAGGCTGAGTGTATCCCATTACTGAGGGATTTGACGCCACAGTGGCCGAGAGCGCTAACGCGGTACCTCGTGCCTCGCTGGCAATGGGAGAGGGTGGGTTCGAATCTCACCTCAGCCATCTTGAAAATGTTTTTTGTGGTTCCCAATGTTTACTACCAGGAAAATGCAAGATGGTTCCTTTGAATAAGGCTACGACCGACTTCCTTCCAAAATCCTTTCCCTGACCCTTTCTTAATTAGACCCAAATTAGTGGTCGCCTGGGTGACGGTAGACGAATGATCACTCACAGAGTCTGTTGGTGAAGCCAAGCCGCGATGGTAAGCGATTAAAAATCCGGGAGACTCGGAATACATTTTCTGTTGTTATCTTTAAAGACTTGTAACGCCGTAGCAAAATGTCTGTGGAGCTTAGGGTATCAGCATTAGACGAATTTGTTCCCATAGTATATGCCCTGGAGAGAAGATAGCCTACAAACATGTTATGCACTCAGTGTATGAGTTTTCAAATATGCCTCTTCTTATAAAGAACCCGGAGTTCCACGTTCTTTATTCTCGTTTTCTTTGAGTGTTTCAGGCCATTTGTTTTGCATGTTTCAGGCCTGGCTTCACCACTCACGCTTATAGTTTCAACTGTGCTCACTCTCTCAGGGTCTCATGACTAGTGGGACGTGGTTTGGCGACCATGGGACTCCAGCTGAGTCTGGCATTGTTTCCATCTACTTGTGCGAGGCTCCTCTCTGTCACTCTTTCTGCCGACCTTCCTTCGACAACTCTTGTTCTCTTCCAACCCTGATGGTATTAGGATATCCAAAGCTTAGGGAGTCTTTCATTTCCCCGCCTTAATTGGCCCTTGTCTCAATTTTCCTATCGGATGATAACCTAGATGTTATGTTCTTAAAAGAAAAATAATCATCATCTTTATCTTTCCTGTTACCCTGATTATTCGAGTGGTCAAACCTCTTCTTTTCTTTATTTTAGTTCCTCCTGTCTTCTGCACAAGGCCCTAAAGGAGGCAGGGTGTGTCTAGCTCCACCACTTATAGTGCACCCTGGATAGTGCTGCACCCTCCAGGGCTCACAGCTGGTGAATTCGGGAGTTGGCGACCCTGGGAGATTTTTGAGCCGGATGCTCTTTTATTCCCTTTTTTCCATTGACTTTTGGGCGGACTTTCTCCACTTTCCCCTTTACTAACTGCCTTTCATTGCTCAATTTCATTCCAAGCCCTTCAATACTATGCAAGGATTCAGGGCATTTATTTTCCCTGTCATTTACTTCCCTTAAACAAAAACTATCATCATTAAATGTGCTTTACACCGCAAAGGCTGAGCGACACTAGTTAGTTAAATATTGTTGTTTTAAGGGGCGGAACTACGAGGCCATCAGCCCCTAAACTGAGCGTCACTACACTCGCAATTTCTTATATGTGATTCTTTTGCATAGTGGTTCTTGTTACGATTACTATATGGAGTGCAACATGAAGGACATGAATCCTAATTTTCTAATAAATAATAAATTATACGCATTTTAATTTCTGAAAACTCACATCTCATACTCACGATCTATCGAATTGGTCTTGGGGAAGTTCAAAAATGAACCAGTACAATAAACTAATTATTCTGGTACATAAATCCTTAGGGTTGTACTCATATTATACATAGCTGACTAATTATAAGAATTCGGACACTTTTTCTAGCATGGGCAGTGTGTTGGACATAGAATTTGCCAAGCTAGAAGTTTGCTTCATACATATATTCTGAGATACTGAGTTTAAGCTTCAAATGCCTTCAGAGTATTAATACACAGTTGACAGCCCTGGTAAGTCTGATAATAAGTACAAATATAATTCGTGAGGAATACATAACACTTACAAAATTTGGTTAAAATCCATTTGTTAGTATGGAAGTAAAATGCATTGAACTTATCAGCGCACATAGTTTTGTGCTGGCAACACTGTCGTGTATATATTTCTCTATATAAATCTGCAATATTTTGGTCTGTACGTGTGCACATTCTTGACTTGTTTTCTTGTATGAAAATAGGTTTAAACCTTCTAAATATTACTAACAGCTGGTAGCTCTAAAAATATGGAGAGATATCTCTTATGGTACGCATTGCATATACAAAATTTGGAGTAAATTATTTCGATAAGATGGAAAGCACAAGTGGTTGAAAATTAATCTTATAAGTACGCTGCACTGCCTTTCATAAGTTTCTAAACATGAATATTGCAATATAATGGATTGTACTTGTGCCAAATTTGAAATGTTGGCTATATATACCCTCAGAGATTTCCTACGCCGGCTTCAAATTTAAATTGGGTTTTTGATAGGAGGTGACAGCAGTGATGTTCTCTTAAATATGGAGTTGAGATATTTTAGGATTGATCTTGACTCACACCAAATTTGGTTTAATAGATGTAGCCGATCAGTAGTTGATAGATGAGAGGGGGGGGGGAGGAGGAAGGCAGACACAAACGAAAACATTGTTGTCATATATCTGCACAGTGGTTCAAGTCTATATGCCTACCAGTCAAGCTGATGATGAAGATGTTGAAAAGGTCTACGAAGAAATAGATGAAATTCTGAGGTATGTCAAGGGTGATGAAAATGTTATAGTAATGGAAGATTGGAATGCTGTGGTAGGAAAAAGAAGAGATGGGAAAATAGTAGGAGATTTCGGATTAGGTGAAAGGAATGATCGAGGAAGCAGGCTGATGGAATTCTGCACCGAGCATGAGTTGGTCATAGCTAACACCTTATTCAATAACCACAATAGAAGAATATACACATGGATAAGGCCAGGAGACGCAGGGCGTTACCAAATCGACTTCATTATGGTCATGCAGAGGTTTCGAAACCAGATTTTTGATTGTAAAACATATCCCGGTGCTGACATAAACTCTGACCACAATCTAGTTGTTATGAAATGCAGATTAAAGTTGAAGAAACTGATGAAAAGTCAAAAGCCAAAAAAGTGGGCAATAGACAGACTGAAAGAGAAGGATGTAAACGAAAGATTCAAGAAGAGTATAAAGGAAGGACTAATGAAAAACCCTAAAACAAATTCATTTGCAGACGAATGGGCACTTTTGAAGAATGAAATAACAAAATCCGCAGACGAAAACATTGGTAGGAAAGAAAGAATAGGTAAAAAACCGTGGATCACTCAGGATATACTAGAATTGATGGATGAAAGGCGGAAACACAAGAATGTAAGAGATGAAAAGGGGAAAGCAGAATACAGACGTCAGAGAAATGAGGTTAACAAGAAGTGCAAGGTAGCGAAAGAAGAATGGTTGAAAGAGAAATGTGCTGGTATAGAAAATTGTCTGAAATCAGGAGAAGTAGACACAGCTTATCGAAGGATTAAGAATACATTTGGGGAAAAGAAGACTAAGTGCTGTAATATTAAGGACACAAATGGAAAGCCTCTAACAGATAGGGAAGAAAAGGTTGAGAGATGGAAAGCTTACATAGAGGGTTTGTATATAGGAAAGGAGATTGAGAATAATGTAATGGAATGGGAGGAGGAAATTGATGAGGATGCAAAAGGAGATTTAATATTGAGATCAGAATTTGACAGAGCATTGGAAGACTTAAGCAGGAACAAAGCACCAGGTATAGATGATATACCGATTGAGTTGTTATGCTGCATAGGAGATTAAGGTCTGATCAGGTTATTTCACTTGGTGTGTAGGATTTATGAGACAAGTGAGGTACCCTCTGATTTCAAGAAGAATGTTATCATCCCTATACCGAAAAAAAGTAGGAGCTGACAGATGTGAGGATTACCGTACAATCAGCTTGATTACTCATGCTTCAAATATCCTGTCTAGAATAATTTACAAGAGGATGGAAAGCCAGATAGAAGCGGAATTGGGTGAAGACCAGTTTGGTTTCAGGAGAAATGTAGGAACAAGGGAAGCTGTACTAAGTCTTAGGCTGATTCTGGAAGGTAGAATAAGAAAAGATAAGAGAACGTTCATGTCATTTGTAGACTTAGAAAAGGCTTTTGATAACGTTGATTGGACTAAATTGTTTGATATTTTAAAAATGATTGGAATAAAGTATAGGGGTAGGAGGGTGATCTACAATCTATACAGAAACCTGACAGCAGTCATTCGAGCTGATGGACATGAGAGAGAAGCTGGTATTCAGAAAGGTGTGAAGCAAGGCTGCAACTTATCACCCATACTTTTCAATCTTTACATTGAACAAGCAATGAAGGAAATTAGAGAGAAATTTAAAGTGGGAGTGAAGATTCAAGGAGAAATAATTTCAACTCTGAGATTTGCTGATGACATCGTCATCTTGGCCGACACGCCTGAGGATTTGAATGAGTTTTTGAATGGTATGAACTCAGTCTTTAGGAAAGAATTCATGATGAAAATTAATAAATGTAAAACAAAAATATTGGAATGCAGTCGCAATAAATCAGAAACCTCTATGGACATCAAATTGGCCGGGGAAAAACTAAAGGAAGTAGGAGACTTCTGTTACTATGGAAGCAAAATAACCAGTGATGGACGAAGCAAAGAGGATATAATAAGTAGGTTGGCTCAGGCAAGGAAAGCATTTCTACAGAAAAGGAAACTGTTGACATCGAATATAGATTTAGGTATTAGGAAGACATTTTTGAAAACCTTTGTCTGGAGCGTGGCACTCTATGGAAGTGAAAATTTGACTATTGGTGCAGCAGAAAAGAGGAGAATAGAAGCGTTTGAAATGTGGCGTTACAGGAGAATGATGAAGATCAGATGGGTAGATAGGGTTACAAACGAAGAGGTAGTAAGACGAGTGGGAGAGGAGAGATGTTTCTGGCGACTGCTAATGAATAGAAGAGATAGGTTGGTAGGTCGCATACTAAGACACCCTGGAATAGCAAGCTTAGTTATGGAAGGAAGGGTCGAGGACAAGAACTGTAGGGGTAGACCAAGGTTAGAGTTTGTTAAATAGATTGCCTCGGATGTAGGGTGTGGTAGCTATGTAGAGATGAAACGATTAGCTCAGGACCGGTGGAGAGCTGCATCAAACCAGTCAAAAGACTGTAGACTCAAACAACAACATCTGCTTATTCGCATATTTTATTCAAAATGTATAAAGTAGACAAAGGAAAATGATCATATATCAATACTCTCTTACTGATTAGCTCCCTAGACCAAATGTTTGTCACTCTTTGTCGACATATTTTTAATACCCTGTAACAGCGCCTCTAGGCTTGATAACCGCCGTGAGTGGGCGTGGAAGGGAGTCCACCAGCTTCTGCAAGAATGCCACATACAATAGATGTCACTCACTGAATTAGATCCCGTGGGGCCAACAAATTACCGGGATGCAAATTACTATGTTTCACCCTTTCGGTCTAAATCGTCCCACACATTTCTTAAGGATTAAGATCAGGTGATTTAGTGAGCCATTCGTTGTACGACAGTGTGTCTTAATGTCCATTAAATCATTTAAACATGCATGCTATCCTGTAATTACGCCTGTTTTCATCTTGGATTATGGGAGTGTCCACAGATTACTCATCATGGAAATGTTGAATGAAAGGTCACTGACAGTGATGTAATATACTTTGTGGTGGATGACCTTGGTGACCCAAGGCCATAGTACAAGAAATACTTCCATAACTTCTCAGAACCACCTCTGGCCTGAACTACGCTGTAGGCTAAACGTCATTTGAAAACAGGCTAAATCGCAACTTGTTGGACCCGTAGAACCACCAAATTGCCAGGATGATTATTTCTACCTTGCTCCAAATCGTCCCATCCATCTCTTAAGGATTAAAATAGGGCGACTTAGCAGTCCAGGGTCATAGTTATGTCTACCTTCCATGCTGTTTGGGCAGTTGAAGACAAGCATCTTGACGACTGACAAATGTACTCCCTACTTCATTGCCATGGTCATATGACAGCTGTGAAGTGTCACATGACCGTCTGGTACCAGTGTAACACCAGGCGCGGATCTAAAGTTTGGTTTGGGGGGTGGGGGGTCTGAGAATCGAAATTGTTAAGAAAAATGGTATCACTAAAAACGCAATCACAAAATAACCAAACGTACAAAACCAGACCAATTTTTTTGCAAGCTACATGGATAGAATTTTGATGCGTTTAGCGCACCAAAAATATTCGTACACATTGAAAGGCGTGTTTTGCGACTTTTACATCGAGCTTCCAGAAAAGTATCAAGGTACGTTACAGTTTCGGCAAGTCGAGTTGGTACCGACAAAGGGAGAAAGTCACAGCTTAAATTGGCAACCAAGCTTGCAATTTGGACGTCGGCAAAATTTTTTGGTGCGAAAAAAGCCCCAAATTCCTATCCGTGCATCGATTCGGTAATCACAAGGTTTACTAAACAAAATAGACTAGTTGATTTTGTTATATAAATAATCGTTTTATATAACAGGTATGAATTTGTAAATATGTACAGTTGTAATAGAAATAATAATTGCATTAAAGATATTTTCAGTAATGCATAAAATGAAAAAAAAAACTGTTTTTCAGATAAAATTCGTTAAGTTTTATTTGTCTGGTTATTATAATTTCGTTTTTTGAGTTTGCAAAAAAATTGGTCTCTGTTTGGGGGGGGGGGGGGGGGGGTCGTGGCCCCCGTGACCCCCTCCCCCCCCCCTGAATCCACGCCTGTGTTACACTACCCACAGCGCTCCAAAGAAGATTAGTGCACTCTGTTATGAGGGTGATACTTATATTATGTTTCTGTCACTGGTCTGGCATCGAAGTGTACGTTCCTGATTCCAGAGCTATCTATAAACATCCTTATTCAGCTCCGGAGCAACTGCACAAATATTCCATTCGTCCTGCTGAAAAGTGTCTACTCAAACGACATCTGCCTCACCCACATGCTACATTTTGACAGTCTACAATATGCAAACAGGTTGTACAAATTGGTTCTGTGAACATCATAAGACCAGATGATTATAATGGCGTGAGTTGAAATCGGTAGCCTACTGTAAAAATAACGTTTTTGAATAAACATAATGAAGTTTTGCTAACTGTTATACTATCAAATGATCGTAAAATAGCAGTTGAGTTTTTAATCGTTACACTGTATTAACAAGGTCAGAGATAAAATAACGAGCACTTAGTATCATTTATAGTGCAAGATCGTCCAATCACCTTATTCTAACCGCAACAATTAAACGTCTACATAGCAAACTGTAATCGATTTCAATACAGTCGCATATTGTTTACAATGTCTGCTTACTTGAAATACGTTGAAGTTCATGCTGGAATATATTTCAATTTTAAGGTTTAAGTTTCAGTTTATGATGGTCAACCTGCAGTTATGGTGGCTAACATATTAAACAGCAAATTTGAAATTTGTGAAAATTGGCAAGTGACGGTAATTTAGTACGAAAATGAAACTCTAAGAATGAACATGATCACTTTCAATATGATACTCATTTACATAATAACAATATTACATATGCTTTTAAAACTCGACAAATGCTTACTTTGCTTGTAACCGACGGGATTAGTTGAACACAATATCCTACGAGACAGTCTCAGCCAAATCGGAACGTATGGACACCTGTACCAGGTGTATAAGGACTTCGTATGTCATCGTTCGGCCACTTAACGGTCACCATTTCCACGATAGTTGAGTGGATTAGCTATCGTCGTATTGAATATCGACATATCGAATTATTACCATATAGTGTAGGTATATACCGAGTATGCCATGACAACATTGATCAAACTCGTAAAAAGGTACACAAAAATAAATCCATGTCTCTCTACTTTCTAACATTAAAACTTGCACATACTGTATTAAATCAGGACAATATAGAGAGTACCTGCATTGCAATAGTACATATTAACGGCACGCTGTCGAAAGCAAAATTCCTTCCAAAGTCATTCCTAAATGTACCGTATACAGTAGATTCCGTTGTCTTACTTCCAGCTGCAAGCAGAGGAGCGCTGGTCCGCCACACACACCACTAGCAGTGGTTTGAGAATGCGAGGGAGAGAAAAGAGGAGAAAAACGGTGCTCATTATTTAAAGATGTACCGGCTAATTGCGGCTTGCTCCCACACATCAGGCTGGTCCACGGGCCGGACAAAGTCAGTAATTAAGACGGGATTGCTTCCAAACATTCCGACTATCTCAGTTTCTGCAGGGCATTAATAGAGTAATTAGATACCTTGCAAAAATCAAATCTTGAAATATATTTATCACCTAGCCCTAAAATTAGGCTGTATTAAATACAAATTTAGGTTATTTAACAAATCTACTACTTTATTTGCTGCACTAAGGCTGAGTGGACTCCATTCCAGCCCTCAGACCACAATTAAATTCCTTGGCAGAGCCTGGAATCGAACCCGGACCTCCGGAGTGACAGCCAAGAACGCTAGCCGCTAGACCAAAGATTGTACAATTAAGGAATTAGCAGCAATAATAACTGTATATAAATATCTATAATTTAATAGTAACAATAATGCAGAGCGGTTGCTTGGAGGGACCTCCTAATCTCCAAATTGACTTGTTCTGAATTCCTGCTAATCTTTGTGGTTTAAAACTCCCCTAATTATTGTACCAAGCATATAAAAGTGCAGGTATGAAGAAATTATTCTCAGACACCTGAAGTGTCTTTAAGCTAATATAAGAATTATACGGATTTTAAAACCCCGACGTTATCGTGTTGGAAGCCATTTTTAGTGTTGTCTTATTAATCGAAATAAATGCATTTAAATCGGTCAACACGATTGTACCCAAATGTAAAGAGTATTCACCTAAACCGGAAAAAAGTTACATGAGATTAATAAATTCTTCTATGACCCCGTATCTAATTATTAATGGAAAATAATGTTTATTCAACTTATCCCTGCTTATGACTCTTTACAGATCAAAGTGTGACAGCTCGTAAAATTTCCACAACAATCTCAACCAAAAAACAATGCGGAGATCTAGTTGATCTAGTTCAGTGGTCCTCAAGTAATGATGTTGTGACGTAAGAGGGCCTTGACGTCAGGGAGTTAAGCAGTGAAGTTCAGTGTATTGTGCGAGACAGCTGGAGTGTATTGGGCGCTATTGGCAACTCCAGATATCGGATATGCCATCTAGCGGTGAAAATAAGAATCTCACCAAGTAGGATAAATCTACCACATGTTGGTAGTTTACATTGTTTCTTGTATGGTTGAACAGAGCGAGTTTAATTGTTTGTGTTGTTACACACAATTAATGAGATTTACTCATTGTTAGAATACAAAATGGGTTAAAGCAAAGTATATTGCTCAGTTTACGGCTGAAAACCGATTTATAGAGGGCTACGGATATACTTTTTCATATCTCTTTGACTTTCAAGGTAATGATCTGTCGTCACGCCCTGTTCGTGTCAAAACTGTCAGGGTAACGATGCATCGTTACCGGCCTTTATTATTGTTATTTAGTTATTTTTACACGTGATTTTCGGGGAATATGATGAAGGAAATTTTAACTGACGATTATATTCCGCGGGAACCTCTGACAATCTGTATTTATATTAATTCTTAGAGTCTGAAACATGCGCTCATAAAATTTTGTGTCTTGTTTACGTCGTGGTTGGTGCCAAACTTTCGTGTATTTTTCTCAGTTTTCGTTGGTAATTTTGGAATCTTGACATTTACTGCGCTATCAAATAATATAGAGTTTTTTAACATATTTTTTTATAAAGGCAAGTGAATTCCAATCCCCATAATTACTTCAAATTTGTATATTTTTTCCATTGATTTTTTAAAATATTGAAATCATATGGTTTAGAGACATCACTTATTTTCAGTAATAACAAGTGATTTATACACTCTATGTTTATAATATTTTATTTTTATATCTTTAATGGTCTCTCTTCCATGCCATTTTAAAGGAGTGTGTGCACAGCTTGATAAATGTGGCTGACAGTTTTGACACATCTTCAGATGAGAGCCTGAAAGTGAAGGGGTTATATTCCAAAACATGCAAATAGAAATGATCGAAAGGTGGCGATAACGAATAAATACGAAGAACAGGAAAGAGTTAGAATACAGTTGGTGTGGTCGTTGGGGGACAGTCTAGCCGCTTATAGTAATAATAATAGTCTAACAAAAATGGACTAATAGGCCCTGATTACCTGTGACAGAAAAGAAGCAATGAAAAAACATGTTTGCAACATTCTGATGCACCTGCCTTACAAGAACATTGAATCTGCTTAATTATTAGCTTTCTCCTTTCAATTTATCTAGTAACCATGTGGGACGGAGCTGTGACGTCTGGAGCTCAATAGCGTAAATTGACCAAAAAAGTTTTGTCATTGTGTACTCTTTCACAAGATATGTTTGCAGATAACACTTCTACCCGTTCTGTAAAGTTTCTGGAGTCTATGGTGCAGTTAGCAAACTCGGATATAGCTTTGAAACGTAACAGCGTCAAGATTAAAATTGCACAAAAACAAATCCAAGCATTCAATGGTTTATGATACGTAATTCGCATATAAAACCCAGTGGAACACACAAATTAGATCGCTTGTATACATTATATATACTTTTTTTCGTATTCATATTCATATTCATTCATTTATTTGCAATGGGGGGTGTGTCCCCCGGTGGCAAATTGTATATACATAACATATAAATAATTATACATAACAATTCAATAACATTTATACAACAATTAAACTGGAGTATTTACACAAATAGTCAGTCTTTTCTTAAACACACCTATATGTTTGGGAAAAGGCTCTAAGACTGCGGCAGGTAGAGAGTTCCAGTTATCAATGGCACGGTTTACAAAATAATATTTACCATAATTTGTTCGCTGTGGTCGGCCCTTAACTTTGAAAGGATGATCGCTCCTACCCATGTAAGTGGGCTTTCCCAATCGTTTGCTAAGCTCACCCCATGCTGGTTGATTTGTATACGTGTTGTACATAGCGCAGAGTCTAGATTTCATCCTCCTAGCCTCCAGTGATTCCCACCCAAGTTTCATTAACATACGGCTCACACTGCTTCTGGGATTAAAGTCACTGAGCACAAATCTAGCGGCCTTTCTTTGTACCATTTCCAACTCATTGATGAGCCCTACTTGATATGGATCCCAAACCGCCGACGCATATTCCAGAATAGGTCTTACAAGTTACAAATAGCCTAATTCTTTAACAGAGGTACTATTTCCTTTTAATACCCTCATTACAAAGTGCAGGGATTTGTAAGCTTTTGAAACTACACATCCTACATGACTACTCCATTTCATATCATTCCTTACGTGAACGCCCAAATATTTGCAAGAATCTTCTTCTACAAGTATTTCCGAGCCAATGTTATATTGAAAATCCTGCCTTCGCACTTTCCCTATTTTTAAGAGACTACATTTTCTTGTGTTTATTTTCATTTTGTTTACAATCGCCCACTTATAGACCAGGTTCAGGTCCTCTTGAAGCACTGCATTGTCTTGTGAGTCATGTATCTTTCAATATATTACACAATCATCCGCAAACAATCGACAGTCACTGCGAATCCCATTTGGTAAGTCATATATAAACGCCAAAAATAACAAAGTTCCGATTACGCTGCCCTGAGGGATACCCGACGTTACGGTAATTTCATCCAAGAATATGCCTTCGACTTTCACTTTCTGGGAACGACCCGTCAAAAATTCTTGGATCCATAAAATTACTCTTCTATCAATCTTCGTCGAAGCTAATTTATGGAGTAGCATGTCATGAGGAACGACATCAAATGCCTTCGCAAAATCTATAACCACGGCGTCGACTGAAACTCCATGGTCTAACGAATCGCTAATGTCTTGAAAAAGTGATAGCATCTGACTCTCGCATGAGTAACCTTTCCGAAATCCATGTTGCCTATCATTAAACCATGATAATGTTTCCCACTGTTCCCTCAAGTAGTCGCAAATGAGATGCCCCATCTGTTTACAAACGACGGACGTAAGGCTAACCGGCCTGTAGTTGCCCAATTCAAGTCTGCTCCCTCCCTTAAATATTGGGACTACCGTAGCTCTTTTCCAGTCATCTGGGATTTGCGCATTGTTTATGGACACATTAAACATCACCTCCAAGTATCGTGCCACGGCCCTACCTCCTAGTTTAAGTACTTCACTAACAATATTATCAGGACCCTTTGATACATTGAAACGTAGTTTTTGTATTAGCTTTACAATTGCTGACTGGTTTATTTGGAACAGGGGAGCCCCTGATTCGTCGTTAAGGTCCAACACACAGCTATTGGATTTATTGAACACACTACCGTAAAAGACATTTAATTCATTAGCAATGGCCTGTTTCTCAGTAATTAATTTACCGTCCTGTTATAAAAAATATAAGACTGTCAGTATCTTGGGGATCACATTTACTGAATATAACAGGATCATACGAAGTGTTCCATAGCAATTCTGTGTTATTGAGTGTTTTATCCTACGTATCCCGGCCATGTTGGACCGACCGCAGCGCCCCAAGTGATAGTTTGTGTTGCCAATATTATGTTTATGTGAGCAATTGTTTTCTGGCATAAAAGTCTTCAAACATGACATAGGATCCGAATATCAAACTTGTACATGATAAATGTTCTTCGCCTAAGCATAGAGAAAAAAAAACATCCGCAAATATTACAAAACTAGTATTAGAGAGAGAGAAAAATGTAACTAAATCAGAAAAGGAACTAGGACAATAAATGACTCTAAAACAGAAATTCAGAGAAGCTAAATTTGTTGGCAGATTAATTATAACGCGGTTGTTATGCTAGCAATGAGTCATTGTCTGTTTGCATGTCATGTTTATAACACGGTAAAAAGGATGTATTCCATTGTATGAACAGCATTGATTAGACCTATGAATAGCCTTCATTAAATAAGAGGACTGTGGTTTCAGTTTCTTTCCAAACATAATTTCACACTGATGTTTGGATTTTGATATGTATGAGAAAATAAACCTACACCTTTTATTTTCGAATTTCAACGAAAATACTGTAAATCTATGAAAACGGTAAAATGTAAGATGAAATGTAGCTGTCAACCTTAATAGCAGTGCTATTAAGTCTACTGAATACAGTTATTCTCTGTAGATATGCCTTCCTGCTAACTCCGTGCTCCTCAAGCCAAGTCACGAAGAACAGAGCAATACTGCTCCTGCGAATGACGACACCACTGGTCTTGGTCTGTTGTAGGAGACACCATAGGAAGGTTAAAATAGCAAGAAAGAAAAAATATGTACCTCAAAAGGGTGACCAGACTAGCTATGCGAGTGAGAAACACGTATAGCAAGCAAGAAGTTGAACAACGTCTCATAGATGGGTGCTCGCAATGTTGACAATGAATTAATTGTATTTGGAAGGAAAGTTCATCCATAAACCATATAAAGATTAATGAGGAATGCTGGATATGATGACAGGATTCTTACAGTGAGGCCTCTTATTTGCGAGGTAAATAGAAGAAGCGATTCATTCTTGCAGAAAAAATAATCCTGCTGAAAAAGGTGAAAATAGAATGTGAAATTTGCCAATAACACCCAAACCAAATGAAGAGCTAAGGTCAGAGAGTGTACAATCCACTGTGAAGCAAGGTAAAATAGTGTTATGACCTGAGGCTCTAAAGCAGCTGTCGCAAGCAGACACGTCTCGATGAAGCAATAAAAGAAAAATACTACCTTAACCACCTACGAGTGCACCTAAACAGACGTTACGGCAAATTTTGCATTGAAAATTCACATAAGATAATCCCTCAAACACAAATTTTACATAGCCATTGATTACAATCAGTACAAGCGACCAAAACTCATTAATGCAATTAAAATTTCTGTCGTTTGCAAAGTCCAAACAAGCCTACAACTACATGGTGGCATGGCTTACAAGATAACGCAATAACTCGTGGCTCACTGGCATCGGGAGAGAATGGGTTCGAATTTCATCTCGACCGTCCTGAAAGGGTTTTTATCGTTCCCATTTTCATAACCAGGCAAATGCCGGGACGTATCCTTTCATTAGGTCCACGACTTATTTTCTTCAAAAATCGTTCCCTGATGTGAAATAAATGGCCATTGGCCGCATTAATAATTTTAAAAGAAATGCTGAAACAATAACACATCCATCAACTTATTCGAAATTCGTATGCAACGAAAACTATATACAATTCTCGACGAAATAAGTTGAAAGAATTTTTAAAGTAAAATAAGGGTGTTGAATATAGAAATGGATGAAGGATATGGATGTATGCTTGCATTGAAGTGGAACTTTGATAGCAGTTCAGACCAAAGACCCCCGAAAAGCAAAAGAAGAGGGTATCCACGTGAAACATAAACATACTCTTGTGGAGGTATATCTACGCACCCGCTCTTTTTCAGGCATATTTTTTTTTCTGACAACTGCACTTCACTAATAATACCTTCGGTGTTATCGGGAGTGAGTAGAATAAAGTGGCGAAGTTCGTTAATGAGCGTCGTCTCTCTGTAATGGACAAAAGGATGGGCGCGATCAATTCCGCAGACGTGTGAGTGGGTAGGAATATTTGCTCCTGATATTGGGACCCATACCTGGAATTATGGAGAGATGGGTAATGGACTAGGCTTCCCAGTTAGGCTAGATTTGGTACTCATTTAGGGGAGAATAACGAGTTTATAAAATCTCACATTCAAGTAAGACACAATACTTATTTCAATTTCAAGGGGAGATATTCTCTAAAATAAATTCTTTGAGAGTTGCATATCTCTATGACGTCGTCTGGCCATTATGGACAATTTGCGGGAACCAATATTCCAGCAGGCTAAGGCGCGCTTCTAAGCCACAAGGAAAACAAAGCGTGCCACCATCTGGTACTAACCTTCTGTCCTGGATGCCGAAGTTACCAGAGCTCAACCCCACCAGACACGTGTGAGAAATGATGTGGAGGCGCATGACCTCCAGCCCTAAACTGGTATGCTAACGTGTACAGGAAGCGTGGTATATTGTAGCACACAATCAGTCGTTGTTAAATGTCAGATTAGTTGCATTTCTGATTTTTCTACTGAGTTTCTAGGAAGATGGTTTTTGGAAAAGAAGGACAAATAGTTAAACAGGATATATTTTATCTGAATTAAGGGCTTATTCAAAATTTTGTTAAACAGCTGACAATCCATCCTTGCCATAAAATTGTTTTCTTTTAAATTGCAAATTGTCTTAACGTTGTATCCTTTCAAGTGATCGATTGCTGATGGAAAGAATAATTCCATTGTACCAAATGTTTCTGGATGATTTTCGCATTGATCATTCCAACGACCAAAAAGCCTCACTTATTAGAAAATGACATGGGTACTTCGTATACGCGTAATATGTTTCTGAATTTGCTGCCATCCTTATTAACTGGTTGGCCCGTTGATTACCTTACACGTTCATTACACATGACCACGTGTCCACGTCAGAGAAATGTCATTAACTAATTACCCGAGTCTCTCTATACTGTGAACAATATTGGATTTGGGTTGGTGAATATACTTCTACGATTTATCCCTAATTTTAGCCTACTTTTGATTTAGTCTATGTAAAAAAATGAAAGTAGACTTGTGAGATCCATGTGTCTGTGTGGGTATGTGTGTATGTCTGTCCATCCCCCTATCAATTCAAACGCAACGAAACTAAATTGAACTAAGATTGGTGAAGAGGTAGCACTAGCAAAGGATACATCAGTGTCATGTTAAATATCGCAAAATTCACAAAAATAATAAATAAAAAATAATTTTAAAATTTTGCACAGCCACTATTTTCAGGTTGTGAAAACAATTGAATTAAATTAAATTAAATGCCAGTAGATTAAATCCTGTTTATACATTTACCGTAGCAAGTTTCACTATGCTCGGTTCGTTAAATCGCGAAAAAATTCCATTTAAATATTTTTATTTCGCTTGGCCACCATGACGGTTGTGTACTTAACAGGCTTTTGAAAGTCACATAGGTGATGTAATAGTAATATCTTTATCACCGTTCAAAATTTAAGGGTAATATCGGTAACTATTGCGGAGATACAGAATGCCACTGAAATACTTCGCGCGACCGCCATGTAGGATTAGTGAAACGTACTAAAATTTGAAAGGCACGGTCGAGGTCGGACGAGGTAGTTGTATGTCGTTCCTTGGTGTCGATGAAATCGCTTCAGCCGTTTAGAGTTTATTAGGGGAGACACACTTACATAAATCACTAACACAGACACACTCACACACAGACGGACAAAAGGTGATCTCATAAGCCTATTTTTTCATAAGATGAAAATAGGTTGAAAATAAAATTGCGGCCATCCTAAATATCAAAGCTTAAATCAAATTACGTCTAACCTAACACAGACACACTCACACACAGATGGACAAAAGGTGATCTCATAAGCCTATTTTTTCATAAGATGAAAATAGGTTGAAAATAAAATTGCGGCCATCCAAAATATCAAAGCTTAAATCAAATTACGTCTAAACTAAACATCAGATATCTACCAAATTTTGGAAAAAACATGCATACATTTAAGGAGAGTCTTCTGCCCAAACTACAAAGTCATCAGTCAAATAATTGCAAGATAGTGGCCGTGCGATTCATTCATTCATTCATTCATTCATTTATTTGCAATTGGGGGTGTGTCCCCCGGTGGCAAATTGGGTATACATAATAAATACATAATTATACATAACACTTCAATAACAATTAACAATTAAACTGGAGAATTTACACAAATAGTCAGTCTTTACTTAAACACACCTATATGTTTGAGAAAAGGCTCTAAGACTGCGGCATGTAGAGAGTTCCAGTTATCAATGGCCCGGTTAACGAAAGAATATTTACCATAATTTGTACGCTGTGGTCGGCCCTTAACTTTGAAAGGATGATCACTCCTACTCATGTAAGTGGGCTTTCCCATACGTTTGCTAAGCTCACCCCACGCTGGTTGATTTGTATACGTGTTGTACATAGCGCAGAGTCTGGATTTCATCCTCCTAGCCTCCAGTGATTCCCACCCAAGTTTCTTTAACATACGGCTCACACTGCTCCTGGTATTAAAGTCACTGAGCACAAATCTAGCGGCCTTTCCGATTCATTGATGAGCCCTACTTGATATGGATCCCAAACCGCCGAGGCGTATTCCAGAATAGGCCTTACAAGTGACAAATATCCTAATTCTTTAGCAGAGGTACTACTTCCTTTTAATACCCTCATTACAAAGTGCAGGGATGTGTAAGCTTTAGAAACTACACATCCTACATGACTACTCCATTTCATATCATTCCTTACGTGAACGCCCAAATATTTGCAAGAATCTTCTTCTACAAGTATTTCCGAGCCAATATTATATTGAAAATCTTGCCTTCGCCCTTTCCCTATTTTGATGAGACTCAATTTTCTTGTGTTTATTTTAATTTTATTTTCAATCGTCTTGAAGTACTGCGTTGTCTTGCGAGTCATGTATATTTCGATATATTACACAATCATCCGCAAACAATCGACAATCACTACGAATTCCATTTGGTAAGTCATTTATAAACGCCAAAAATAATATAAGCGTCCCACAACTTGTGATCCATTGAATCAATGTTCACAGTGCTAGGCAATAAGATTCATTTTATAAGAACCTTCTCCTAACAATGGTGTGACTACGTGACCATGCAAATTACGCGCAGCTCCTATCTTGGAACTATAAAATATAAATTGAAAACTCTCAACACTTACTCTTACAGAGCAACAGTTGCAAAAACTAGTGACATGTTAGGACTGTATATGTGACATTGTATAACCAAAGCGAAAGAAGAGACTCTCCGTACATTCAATATGGTGGCTGCACGAAATATAAGAACATTGAAACTGACAACTCAGAAATAAATTTGGTAATTAGGACGAATCTTGACAAAGGGAGAGTATCATACAAGAGCTCTCACTTGCGGTAGTCAAAATAATGTCACATAATGAATATAGCGGGCAGCGGCCATTTAAAAATGTCAAAATACATTGATAACATTCGGTATCCTAGAACTATAATAACGAAAATTACTAATAATATAGAACATTATATGTCGCTTCGTATGCCTAAAGTAAAAGAACTGTGAATCCATAGAATAAAGATGGCAGCTAGGCGTACAATTTAACTACACAATTTAATATATCAGGATATTAATACGCAAATTAAATCAAAACTTGGTAGAAGAGGACTATTATATAAAAAGCGTCAGTAGCGTTAGTGATATAAGTTATTTATCTAATTGAAAATAGCGCGCAGTGGCCAACCTAAAAATGCATTTATTTAAAATAAATAACTATGTTTTTAAACTAAAATAACGTAAAATAGTGTTAATAATAAACCAAGTTTTTATGGTTCCGCCTAGTCAATACTTGTTTCAAGTATTGACTAGGCGGAACCATAAAAACTTTGTTTATTATTACATTCTGTCAATACGGAAAAATGTGCGACTTTAAAAGTCAAAAAGTGTAAAAAAAAAAAAAATAGTGTTAAGGTAGAAACGTATATGGATTATCGTATGCCTAAAGCAAAATAATAGCATCTTTAAATTTTCAAGTTGGTGGCTGGGTGTACAATACTAAAACGTAATAGTGAATCATTCAGAATGTAATTGCGCAATGAAAACGAAACCTAGCAATAGAGAAGTACCTTATAGGGGACCTTGTTGAAATAAACCATAAGGCATTAATGTAGAGCTTTGCAAGTGACTTCATGTGACCACGTAAACCGAAACAGCGACTCCATACGCTTGTGATGGCGGTTGGGGGGTATTCTTGAGACTTGAATATCGTTAATTCAAGACATTATAGTAAAATTACGCTAAATTTAGTGAGATACGAGTACCATACAAAAACCTCGCTTTTTATAGGAATATCACTCTGAATATAGCGCGCAGCGGCCATCTTGAAATTATAAAATTATAAAACATACAAACAAATCACTCTTTATATTTTAGAGTTACAATATTTAAAACCGTTATTAATAAAGAACCATATATGGGCTTTGTATGTCAAAGGCTAAAGAACATCTTCATCATATATTCAAGATCGTGGTTGAGTTTACTATGAAAACATCAAAATCAATAACTCAGGATCAAATTGCGCAATTAGCTCAAAACATTGTAGGAGCGAAGATACAGATATGATATTTCGCTTCAGTTAGTCAAAAGACTATCACGCAGCATATATCACGCAGCTGCCATTTGGAATGTATAATACATTAATATCGACATTCCACTAGTCATTACAGATACAATGACGAAACGCAACAAACATGTAGTCTCACATAATACGCTTTCGGTGCAGAAGACGCAAGATAAACGATTCCATAAATTCAAGAGAGTGGATGGGCGTATTTTTCATGACGGTCCAATCAACTCCTCTTGATGAAAAATTGCAATTATAATGGAACATAGTAAACGAGGAGTGTTGTACAGGGTGATACACTTAACGTTCATCAAAAGAACATTCAATTATACTCCTTGATAAGGACAAAGAGTTATATCTATACACATACATTTAGAAGAAAGTAGACTACATGTCCTTTACTGAACATCTTGTTCCCAATTGCTGTGGTATTGATATTCATATTATTTATTTTGTTGATACAGTCAATGTTGTCTCCTCGCATATTGTTAGCTCACCGGACAAAATTTTCGTGGCCTACTATGGACATCATTCTAATACTGAGTAAGAACACCTATAGTCCTGATAACCCAGCTTAATTCTATGAGGAAGGTTTCTGCAGGTAATCTAAATTTAGTTGAAGCTACTCACTGAGGTTGGATCCCGTGGAGCCATCAAATTGTCGTTTCACCCGCTGCTCCAAATAGTCCTACACATTTTCTATAGTTTGAAGTTCGGATGATAAGTTGTCTGTGTATTCATCATCCGTGCAGTCGTGAGAGCACGGCTGGATAGTGGCAGTGTCCACTGTATACTTACTATGAAAATGTCACCAGAATAGTTGCAAGTTCATGCTCTTGGTGACCTGGCTGAATACGCCCAAGTCAATGTTCGAAAGACACTCCCAGGGTTGAGTATCTCATTGAACTGCCAGTACACTCGATGCCCTGCGTCATATGGAAACAGGTTAGATTGGGTCATACTATAGGCTACACCTTCAGTCAGGTACTATCCACATTCAGTGATGTTTGAACATTAAAGACGTGTAGCTTCAAGACAAACACAAACACCACTTCATTGGCATGGTCATATGTCAGCAGTGAAGGGTCACATATCATGGCACTAGTCAAACCCCTCCTAGAGCGCTTCAAAGAGGCTGTCTGCTCTTTTAAGTGGGTGACTATCGTTTTGTCCGGTGAATTTATGTGTGAAACAATTGAATTTATAAATTATTTTCCGGTTGATGCATTTCTAAGCATGCGGAAATATTTAATTGTATGATAAAATGTATCATTCATTTCATGACTCAATTCGTTCTTCATTCACAGTCAAACACCGGCAGCACTCAATTCAACCATCACCATAGTTATTATCCTATGCTACTGTGAGTTTTTAGACTTCGAATTAATATGCTTTTAATAATGATCTGACCGTTTATGTCCATGCAATTACAAAACGTTTTCCCAGTTTTGAGAGATAAACATGGATAATGCTACTAAAGACTACCTATTGACCAAAATATTGGTTTTGTGACTTAGAAAGAAATCATGTTTGAAATGTAGTTCTTCCTCTGCCAGAATTCTTTAAAATTAGGTAAAAGCTTGTAGGTATCTAATCAGAACCTTACACAACATTCTGAATTATCTTTACCATGTGCTCAGGACGAATGTACTCGTATATTTTCCTCTATGCCACCTTACTTCTCAATGGTTATTTTGATGGGAGTCATTGGCTGTTAGGTCATCATCTGGTCCATAACTTCGACACAAGTCAAAATAAAAGATCGACCAACATCCTTAATGACTGCAATACTGTAGATCGGAGATTCGAATCGCGGCCCTGACAGTGGCCATAATGATTGTGAGTTTTCTTTTGGGTTTCTCCACATTTCCTCCAGAAAATTTCAGCCAAATTCCGTTGACAATGTTGAATATCACATGAAAAATTATGGTGTTGATCCTTTGTCTGGTTTGATTGTTATATCAGATCTAATTTACCTAAGCGTTGCTTAGTTTTAGGATCATTGACGCGTTGACTATTTAGTCCAAACGTATCGTAGTGAATTACAATGTAGAGTTTTGAAAAGTCTCAATATTTCCACCTAGTTATGGAAAGAAGGTTTGAAAGTCCAGTGCTGGAGTATGTACAGTATCTACTTCTGTGCTGTGTCACTAGTACCAGTACGCTACATTCCATCATGGCATTGAATAGCATCAAATTGAGATTTGATCCAAATAATATTAATAAATATATTACGGTCAGTTTTTCATGAAGACATAGAACATTTAGAAAACTTGGAAGCAATTTCATCAAGGTTGCCTTGGACTTTATGTAAAATTGTTTGTCAGTCATTCAACCAGTCAAATAGGTGAATAAAAATTTTACATACAATTTAGAACATTTGTTACTCGAACTTAGATCAGCGTTATTATTTACAGCTAGCAGCGATGGATTCATCTCAACTTTCGTAAGATGTGTACTGCTGGTGAATTGCATGTTCGTACTATGTTTGATTAAAATTTGGTTTATCTGTCATTTGAAAGTTTTTTCGGAGGTGCAAGTAGTGTTGCTACTGTTTTCTAATGATGGCTGCGTGCGCTAAAACTGTGAATATTCTAATGGTGGAACACACATTATTTGCACTAAGTGTCTTGAAGAATGGTTCAATATTTGAAGAGATATCAATGGTAACTGGAAATTCATATTAGGCCTAGTAATGATTGGCAGTGATCATTTCGTCTAAACCTTCACAATATCTTTCTGGTTGTGTGTGCCTTGTAAACACATAATTTGGTCAGAATTGGAGTATAAACTTATTAGTTCGTCATGTGTACCTCTATGGTTAGTAGTACATATTACTAGCGGATTGTGGCAATGGAACAGTCCAAATGCCCTTGAAATGTGAGTTAGTGGTAAATACTTCGATCTAAGTTCGGTGAAATAATTCCTTTCTGACTAATTCAAGTTTAGTCTTGATGTTGGTACCAACTATCACTAACGGTTTCCAGAAACGACGTCGTCTAGAACTGGACACATTGTGTGTTGGTTGTGTGTACTCTGATCGTGGGCTAATCACATAGACTACGAGTACTTCACGGCTGCATGTAAAGCTTGTGCCACCTACTGCGAATCATCGGTAGCACTGGAATAGTCCGAAACTTCGCACATCGTGTTTTGGTGGCACATGATTGGTTTTGGAAATGTTTTCCTTTGATTGTCCAGTCAGCACCCAACCTTACCACTGGACACGATAACATCGTGGAGAGAAGAACTTCTGAAATACCGAGGACTGTAGCTTCAGGATGCTGTTTATGAAACACCGTCATGCCTGTAAAAACTAATGCTAAATTAATTGGGATTTAATTTCAGCTCTCGGCATTCCAGAAGTTCCTCCCTCCGTGATTTAAATGCGGTCACCAGTACTGTTGGGTACTAGCTGGACAAAAGAAAAAGAAATTCCAAAATTCAACGGCTTATTGGTTTAATTCTGACAGACTACGTGATAAATGTAAACAAGTGTCCGTTCTAAGTGTGGTTGGAGTACAGTGACATTGTGGTTTACAGACTTAATTCTGGGAAACCATTATTGCAGGTTGCAGGTTCAAGACTAACCGCATTTGGAGATGTATAATATTCCCAAAAAACTTTAATTCACGTATGAAATTAGATTTCTTCACACCATTCTCCACTCTTATTCAAATATGTTGGTAGAAAAATGTGCCCCCATCAGAAGGTTTGCGTTTTATAAGGCTCTCTCCTGAGCAGAAGCTGTTTTCGCTGACAATGTACTCACCTTCAGGTTCCATCGTCTACAGAGCAGCTGTCAAGTCGCCAAACGCTGACTTCCTTCTTGTTTGCGACCACAACTTACTGCAATCAACAAATAACAATATTAGAAAGTTACAAATCTGCTGAAATAGGAAATTAAAAATTGTAAAGTAGTTTATACACATTCCATATCTAAGCATGAAACGAACCGTAGACAATTAATAATTGTTTGGTTAATGAATAAATTGTACGATGAATGAATGAGATCTTCCGTAGAGTCCATTTTTTCATAGGAGGTTCTTACTTCACATTGTACCGACCGTCAAACCGTATCTGGAAGAATCAACTAAACTCATTACTCGTATTTAAACGTATAAATGGTTACTTACGTGAACCGATACTAATAAAATTATTACAACGAAAAGAACAGGGACATGGTCCACGGCACGGGCGTGTTAGTCCTGGGGTTGGGGTTTGTTTGTCTCTTCAATAGTTGAAGATAATGTGTTCGATCACCCTAATGGTACAATTGCTAGACATTTGATGACTTCCCTTTTATTCTGTTATTTTCAGGAACAGATGCCAAATTACTAATAGCTTTGGTTCCTTGTCAAATTTCAATGGTGTTGTCCATGGTCGTGTTTCTTTTCTTGATTCATCTAGAAATTCAAAGTGCGGGTTATGGTTTATATAGGATAATGTTGGTGCAAAACAATTTTAAGTAGTCTTTCACTCATTGAGTACCTCCTTGCAATATGGTAGGAGAAGGAAAATTCAATTTTCGAGTACGAAATCATTATCGTGTCGGAAGCCTTTTTCAGTTTTGTCTTAGTAATCAATATTTATTGGTTTTCAGTCGGTCAACACGAGTGCGCCCAATTAGTTTGGTCAGAGATAAAACAATCATTTGCTAGTACCTCAAATAAATAGGTTATTTATACACTAACATAAATCTTCTCAGACAAATGGGGGTTTGATTGGATGTCTAGTTTCATTCTTCAGGCGAACACCATCAGATCCTGCTCACTTGATTTAGGCTCGGTGGATACATATATACAGTAGCACTTACGTACATCAGTATTCACAATAAAACAAAAGTTTGGTGCTTTTCAGTCGGTCAAAACGAATGTACCCAAAAAGAGCTGGGTTATGTCCTAATCCTGAAATAAATTACATGAGGTTAATAAATACACTAGGATGACCAGTTTCGATCCAGTTAACACCCGGGTTAGTCGACCAAAACTGGTGCTAGAGTGAACACGAAACTACTCGAAGTTCCAGTCAGGAAGACAACCTGATAAGTATCTGCCTGTATTATTACAGTATAACCATAGTTGATTTTGTATAACCATATAAACACCCCAAACGGACAAACTCCGGATTTTTATCACCATTTTAGCATTTCACCTAACTTTAGATATACTACATTTAGCATACACCGACAGTTGCATTACCAATACTGCAACTAAATAATTGTACATATTGTAAATATTTTTCACCTGTATTCTCAAACATAGATATTATAGCCTAAGTGTAATGGATCTGATGATGATCGCTTGACGATCGAAACTGGTCATCCTAGTGTATTTATTAATCTCATGTAATTTATTTCAGGATTAGGACATAACCCAGCTCTTTTTGGGTACATTCGTGTTGACCAACTGAAAAGCACCAAACTTTTGTTTACTTAGGCAACACTGAAAAATGGCTTCAAACCTCAGAAAGTATTCACAATTATTAAGCTGCAGAAGATTTTCGTTCAACGTGTAACGAGTTCTTTTTTAAAACAATTATTTTGTTATTAATTCAGTCTATTACACTTCTGTAAGTGTTACGTATTTTTCTAGGACATTTTGTGTGTTTACGTATGAAAACCTAATTTCATCGTTAACTTCTACCGTGGCGAGCTGTTTTAAAGGACTGAGTTCTAAGCTATTTAGTAACCGTTACTACTCAAATCTCCTCAATATGTGATGGGATTTTCTAATTGGTTAGTTCGGTTAATCACATGATTAAACATTAAAATATATGAATAGCTCCCCAGAATAACGGTGCATAATCCATTTCATCTCTTTTCCAGGAGAAGGTAAAAACAAAATTGCTCACAAATGCTTCACAAATATGCACTGGAAATAATTCATTCAAAAAGTGATTATCAGTGAATAATATTAATTAATGTAATTCTTTTCAGGAATAGCGTGTTATAAATACAGTTGACCCACCTAATTAAATTGTTCAAAAAGCGTGTTGACCAACTGAAAAGTAGATTGTAGTTGTTTATAGTTTGTTCAGGCAATACTGAAAAAATGGCTTCAAAACTTTGAATACAAATAAACCAATGCTCATAACACTTATTATATATATATATATATATATATATTATACATATATATTGTACTTATTGTGTATAATGACCCTCTGTAACAAACGTGATAACTACAAGAGACTGTACGGTACGCGCAGCCGCCATCTTGAAATTATAACATATAATAATAAATAACCCTCAACACTTAGGAGCTACAGTGACAAAATTAGAGACAAGGTAGGACCGTGTGTATGGCCCTGTATGGCAAAGGCAAAAGAATAGCCTGTCCTTATATTCAAAATGGTGGCTATGTGAAATATTAGAAGATTACAATCTATGTCAGAATATAATTGCGTAATACAGCCGAATCATGGTAAAGGACGAGTATCGTATAAGGGTTCTCACTTGTGTTGGGCAAATAATTATTACACTGAATGTAGCGCACAGCAACCATATGAAATTTTAAAATAAACCCATAACCTACAGTATCTTAGAACTATAATAACGAAATTATTAAGTTAGAACTTGATAAGTCACTTCGAATGACCAAAGCGACTCCATACATTCAAGATGGTGGCTAGGTGTATTATGAATACATACGAATCAGTAATTCAGGACATAATTGCACAAACATTGGCCGGAGAAGAATAATATAAAAGAGAACTCAGTAGCGTTGCTTATAAATTAATCACACTGGTCATCCTGAAATTTCGTAATTCAAAAATAAATAATTTCGTATATATTATAGAGTTTGAAGCCATGTTCAGTGTTGCCTTAGTAATCGAAATTTGATGTTTTTCAGTCGTTTGACATGATTGTACCCACTTGTGATTGGTTATTCCATAATCCTGTAAAAGGTAACGGCACTATTAAAGGTGTTGGGGCATTCGCATTTGACCGTTTGCGCTTAAATATGGCTCCTTAGCTTATGCGTGGCGAGAATGCTAACTGATCTTTAATAGTTGAAGATTGTCCATTATACAGTAACATACACCGCATTAGGATGACTAGACTTGGCAACACACACATATATTGCACGATGAACACAGATACTTAGGAATGAGAAAGGGGGAAAGCCCGGGAAGATAAGATATCCTCGCACACAGAAAACTGCCCCCAGTTGAGAGCAGACAGGGGCGAAGTTAACTGCTCTCATCCGGAACACGTGCGACTCAAACAGATAAGTAACCTGTACATTACAATCTAAACTGACCATTTAACAACAATCACATGTTCACACTAAGCAAGCAAATTTGGGGGTCAATCACCACTTTCAGTATCTTAACAAAACTTCACATAGATTATAACTAACAAATTTTGACGACTTACATTATTTCAACTAATACTGCAACTAATGTAGGCCTATCTCTAATTAGTATAAAACAAATTCCCCGATTCTTGGATGTCACGGGTAATCTTGAGAACCTCTGAATGGGTTGTGATGCGCTTTTCATCATTGTGTAAAGATGACCCGAGGATGATTTCTGTAGAAAAAAATATTTATGATCAAAGGAAGCCGAGCAGTAACGATTTCAGTGGATAAGTCGAAAAACACAAACTGGCGTCCGAGCGCTTTGTAAGCTTACGCTGGACAAACCGTTGAACATATCTAAATACCATGAGTGTAATAATTATTCAGCATGAAAAGTTCTACAAAAAAGCCCCCGAGAGCATATCTCTATCTTCAATACATCGCCCACTATAAGTGTTTTTACGTTTTCATTTCTTCCAACCATGTCCATTCAAATACTGAGGCGACATTTTACGAGCTATCAAAGGGCGATTCTATCACCCCTGTTACAGCCTAACTAGCGGGTGAACCTAATACCCCAGATACAGCCAGCAGCAAACCGTCGAGTCGTGTTGAGTTAAAAACTTGAGAGAAGGGTACTTGTGTTTGGAGTTCCCTGGAAGTGGCATTCGGCTTTTCTTCATTTCGCCTGTGAACTTTCCGTTTCTGCAAAATACACAGTCAAGTTAAGATTGGACGGAAGGGGGATATGCCTTTCATGCACCTCACCATTCCCTGGAAGTGCAACTCGGCTTTTCTGCATTTCGCCTGTGTAGACTACTTTTCTTTCCACAAAACCCAAAGTCAATTTAAGATTGGACGGAAGGGGGATTTGTATTTCATGCACCTTGCCATTCATAAATTGCGTCTGACAAGAATTCGTTATAATTAATAGTCCAGTCAGTGATTTTATGCCTTCATGCCGATATGTAAAACGGATATAGGTCATAGTTCATTGTCATCGAAAAGAAAGCGTTTATCACGTATCAATGAAACAGAGCAACAAATAATTTCTCGATTGTCACAAGAGAAAGAAAGACTTCGTCCTTGGCTCCTTCATACCGTTGCTCAAGAACAACACCGTCTGAACCACGATCAGAAACAAGCTTACGACACCATCATATCTAGCATCACTGAGAAGGAAGGTTAGATATTTTTTCTCGATGCCCTTGGAGGCACAGGAAAAAAGGTTCTTCATTAATTCGTTAATCGCCAAAGTGAGGCCTGGTGGTAATATTGCCCTTGCCGTCGCATCATCTGGAATTGCAGCAACTCTTTTGGAAGGGGGAAGAACAGCACATGCAACATTTTAACTTCCTTTGAAAGTCAGCAGTAATGATGGAAGCGTACGTAATATTTCAAAACAAAGTAACACTGCCAGTTTAATCCATTTGTTGTATGGGATGAGGCTACAATGTCGCACAAAACTTCCGTTGAAGCTGTAGACAGGACCTTTCGTGATCTAAGGAATCGGAACACACCTATGGGTAGCTGGACAGTTTTGTTCGACGGAGATTTTCGTCAAATCGTACCAGTTGTTACCAGAGGAACGAGAGCTGACGAAGTGAACGCTTCATTAAAAAGATCTTACATCTGGCAGGATCTAACAAAATTGGCACTCAAAACTAAGATCAGAGTACTCTTATCTTCAGAAGATAATAGTATGTTTGCTAATGTGTTACTTAGAGTCAGAAATTGAGATTTACCGGTCATTGACGGGAAAATTACCCTCAGTCGCGATTTCTATGTTATAGTAAGCAGCATTCAAGAATTGATTCATAGCGTTTATCCTCAAATCCATGACCTATCTAACAAGTCTCATTCATGGTTTAAAGAAAGAGCAATGTTATCGCCGACAAACGAACAAGTTGTGAAAACCTAGACTTGGTGTTCTCTAAATTCACTGCCCTGGCTCAAGTATATTACTCAGTAGACGCAGTAGTCGATAGTGAAGAAGCTGTTCATTGCCCTTCAGAATTCCTAAATTCTTTATTTCCTTCTAGCTTGCCACCACACAAGCTTATTTTAAAAGTGGGAATGCCTATTATATTGCTACGTAATTTACACCCACCAAAGTTATGCAATGGGATGCGATTGGTAGTGAAAACTTTGAAAAACTGTTTCATTGAAGCAACTATCTTAACTAGCTGTGGTACAGGAGAAACGGTCTTAGTACCCAGAATCCCTATGATTCCTTCAGATTTGCCTTATCATTTCAAACGAGTACAATTCTCAGTAAGAGTCTGCTTTGGCTTGACTATAAACAAAGCACAGTGTCAGACACTTTGTGTGACTGGAGTTGATCTCAATGGAGAATGTTCTTCTCAAGGACATCGTTACGTGGCTCTATAGCGTGTTACATCAAACCGAAATCTTTTCGTGTTCACTGCTGGAGGGAAAACTGGTCCCTTGTCTATTATAAATACTTTCACCCATACTTTTAGATATATATTTAACTGCCTAAGAGTAATGGATCTGATGATGATGGCTCGACGATCAAAACGATTATCTAAGTGTAGTTATTAATCTCATGTATTCTTTTTCAGGATTAGGGAATAACCCATCGCAAATGGGTACAATCCTGTTGACTGACTGAAAAATATCAAATTTCGATAACTCTGTATACTTGAGCTCTTGATATAACAACAACAATACGTTCAGATAAAGCAGAACCTTATATATGGCTTCGTATGGTCAAAGCAAAAATAGATTGACTCTCAACTTTCAAGATGGCGAATGGGCATCCTATTAAATCATAATAATGGATCATTCAGAATGCAATGACACAATTAAAACGAAACATAATAAAAACGATGTACCGGATTGCTGGAATAGGCCATAAGATTAAAAGAATGAATGCTCAGTGGTCATGATGAAAATATGGAATGTGATAATGAATAACTCAATGTATTTTGAAGTTACAATAACGAACATTTGCAGGAATGTAAAAAATATGTGACTTCCAAAGCTTACAGTAAGTCAAAAACACAGAGACTCCATACACTCACGATGGCGGCTGGGTGAATTCTTAAAACTTGAGCTCATGATATAATAGCACAATTAACGGGAAGTTTGTTAACAGGGGAGGACCATATAAAAGACCTCCGTAACATTATTAATAAGAAAATCACACTGAATATAGCGCGCACCTTGAAAATATAAGAAATTTATATTGATAATAATATTGTCCCTTGTCAAAATGTGCTGTTTTCTGAATACAATGATAAATAATGTTTCAATGTCGAAACCCTGCCTGTATGTGGTCTCAGATAAGAGGCCTTCTCTGCATAAGGCACGATCAACGAAGGAGGGTGATAGTACATTCCTAATGTTAGAATCAATTTCTATGGATGAAAGACTGGAATTACAACATACGTAAGTATATGAAGCCAAACATTGAAGGGTACACCTCTTAACGTTTATCACAAAAATATTCAATTATACTGCTTAAGGACAAATATACAGTATAACTATACATTTATGAGAACATAGGCTATATGTTCTTCATTGAATATCATGTTTATATCCTAACCAACCGTTTGAAGAGAAACTTCGTTTAATGAACGATTACTATAATGCTCACCTACTTGTGCATACATTCATGGCTTGTATGCAATAAATTATGAATAGCGTGCAAGTCAATTCCTGGTATATGAATTTTCCTAATTTATAAAAGAATGATCCAATATGTGTTAAACTTGGCGTAGTGGATCACTACTATAATTTGATGGGAATTAGAAACCAACTTTCTGAAATATTTGCTGTTTTGGATTTTCATCCCATGTTAACATGTGCTGATTTCTGAATACAATGGTAAATAAATTAGTTTAAAACTCGCCTTGGAAATGTGCTTTTTTTTAATATTGTCTGCACAGGTTCAAAATATTAAAGGCATTACATGCATTACATCAAGGTGAAATAAATTCGGTATTATTTAATGTAGATTGTTGTTAATTCGTATTAGGAGCTCTGGACATATACAGTCATTAACTCTGCGTGATTGTGTGTGTGACTCTCACTCTCTCGCGCTCGAATATGTCAGATTACCTGTGTTCTTGTGGTGACTGTAGTAGTGATTGTAGCTGTATTATAGACAGGGATGTGGTAGCTTCCCAGGGACTTGAATTAAGGTACTATCCCGGCATATTCCTGGAGGCAGTGTGGAAAAACTCGTGAAAACTACACTCAGGATAGCCTCTGTTAGCGTCGGAATACGAAACTCCGATCTCCGGACTTGCTTAAGCTCCCTGTTGCGATCGTAGTGAGCTATTAACAGCCCACCACTACGCCACGGAGTTTTTCCTGTGTATGGCCGTGGTTTGTTGTTATAAGAAGGAGAATATAATAGTGCCTGTTGGTAACATAATGTTATATACACCGCGGACAGGCCAACAAGGACCACGCAAATATCACTTCTTTATAGGTCTAGTTTCCTTCTTTCTCTTCCAGAAGTCTTTCATCCTGGTCGACTGTGCAGCTCTTCTTTCAGCAGTCCATTCTCCTCTGTTGAGATTTTTCTTCTCCCCGACAAGAATTTTGAGACCAAAAATTTTTTTTCTGTACTCTATTCGATTTAGACAATCTTCTTCAGTAATTTTGAATTTTTGAAGTTCTTCTTTCATTTGTTTTACATAGCCTCCTTGTCCTTTATAGTTCCAGATTTTATCAAAAATTTGTTTGTTTAACCTTGAGCAATCCATGCGGACCATATGTCCGTAGAACTGAAGTCGCCGTTTTCTGATCATCACTTCAAGGTTGTCGATTTTACTATAAATTTCTGCATTCGATCTCAGTCTATAACCTTCCTGTGTTTTCCTAGGACCATAAATCCTTCTTAAAATGTTATTATAATGAAATAATATTATTAATAATAATTATAGTAATAATAATGTTTATAATAATAACACTGGTCAACAGTGATTTTGGTGCCGGGGCTTTTTAAACTGATTTCATATGAATGTGATGCCCTGAATTCAAATATGCCATTAGTTTTTGCCTAGCAGCTCTAGTTTCTGAGATATGACATTTTTTGTGAAATATACAATACGCTATCGGATGGTTATAAAGGACTAAACACGGATTTTCATTATTATATTATACAAATAATATTAAATACAAACATAGGGGAAAAAGTCATGAATGAAACCAACCAGTCACTGAACACTTCGGAAGCTTCTTTTCCGTGACATTCTCGAATGTAATTTGGAACAGTCCCTTTTTAAGGTCCAGCAGTAATCTTCCATCATGTGCATGTCCCATCTTCCTTTGTTGCGGTCCTCCACAGTTTTAATATCCTGGTGACATCGTTCACCTTGTTCCTCACTGGTGTTTGCTAAATTTTCAGGAAAACTAAGTGGCTGTGTAACTAGTGCACCTTATTATTGCTGTTGCACCCAAGGGATTTGAAACTGTTAAGCATCTCGTTTACCTGTTCAACATAGTTTTCAGCTTAGAGTTTGCCAAGAAAATGTTTTACAACTGACAGAAATGAAGTCCAGGCTTTTAGCTGAGATTCATTCATCGAATTTACGAAGTCAGGATCCTTAATGAGTTGTCTTAACTGATCGTCATACTGACGATACGACACGATATACATGACCCAATCCTTGCATATTATGATTGAGAATTGCACAAAATGGTGTTAGAACTGCACATTTCGTGTAAAACTGCACATAAAACAACAAAACAGATCTAAATAAATAGATGTGATAGAGGAAAACTGATATCTAAAAGAATGGAGTTGTTAGGGACAAATTGATTTCATATTTAGATTCAGTGACCCAAGTATACCTAAAATCAGATACAAAATCCCCAGCACCCATTTTTGTAGGCCTGTGTAATTATATTATAACTAATAATCTTAATAATTATAATAATGATATCAATATTAATAGAAATAATAACAATAATAACATTAATAATTATATTAATAATAAAGTGATAATAAATGGAGTGGCATAATATAACACGTAAAACATTATAGCCCATATATTGTTGTGCATATGTTTAATATACATTACTAACAATTAGAAACCAAATGTCATAAACCTTTGTAGGATAGTGGTGTGTACACCACCCCTAACATAAGGACAATTTATGTCCCCAAAGTTGCTGATTGTTGAATCTTTCAGTCATACATACACTTGTCTTCTTGTGTAAGTGTTGATTTTTCTGAAAACCAAATTGTATTTCTGTATCCTCTTAACCTATGGATTAAGGTTATTCTTTGTAGAGATCCACACGTATACAGAAGTTATGAGTAATGCTTATTGGAACACGAGGACAGCTTTTAATTAGAGGAGATATAACAATCGACAAGATGCAAAGACAAAGAAAGGAAGAAGTTTCACTGTAGCAAATTGAAACATCCAATGTGTTTTAAGATTATATAACCTACAGTAATGTTGAGTTCGTTCACTAGGGTCTGCCACACACTCCCTCTGCAGTGACAGCATCTAGGTATTTGCGAGGGAAGACGACCTATCGATCAGATCTGGTAGGCCGTGGTGATGGTGCACAAGCCTATGTGCCAGCTGTGTCTCCTGGAAGCATACAGTTCTTGATATGGAACGCGATGGAATGTCCATAGTGGTTTCGTGTGACGTGTCTTCCACATTGTCAGATGTTTGAGTGAAGTCAGGTTTCAATCTGTCACAAACACCTTCTTTACCATTTGGTAACACTATTGTTTAAAGTGCAAGTGACGTTGAATTCTAAACGTGTGTAAGTTCTTCGTCACATTGTTGACTCTCTGCGATTTGTTCCATTGCGATAGCTGAAGGTATTGTGATCGAAGTAATTCGTAAAAAAGTGTCAGCTGCAATGTTTTCCTTCCCAGTAGTGTAAGGTTTGTCCGAAGTGAACTGTGCAATGAAATTAATTTGTCGGATCTGACGTGAGGAAGTTTTTCTGAACGGTGCTTGAACATGAAAGTGAGTGGCTTGTGGTCGGTATAAATAGAAAAGTCACGTCCTTCTAGCATGTATTGAAAGAGCTTTACAGCAGAGTATGCAGCGAGGAATTCTCTATCGTAGGTTGAGTAGTTCTTCTCTGTGCTTGTCAGTTTCTTGGAGAAGAATGCTAATGGTTGCAAACTATCGTCATTGATTTGCTGTAGAGATGCACCGATGGCAAAATCTGAGGCATCAACCATCAAAATTCGCGGTAAATTTGAAGATGAGTGAGCTAGAAAGGCTGAGTCTGCCAGGCTGTTATTAAGGAAGTTAAATTCTTTCCGAAGGTTTTCTGTCCTCTCTATCTTCTAATTATCATTCTTCTTAGTGCCATGGAGTAGGGTCAAAGGTTCAGCTTGTATTCTGGTCGAGTCTGGAAGGGTTCTTCTGTAAAATGGATGAGGCCAAGGAATTAACGCAGTTATTTTATTGCTGTATGTAGCGGATAGTTGACAATGGTTTGTAGTCGCTCTCGGAGTGGCCTGATTCTCTCTTCAGATATCATATAGCCCAAGAATGGTACTTCTGTGGTACTGAAGATACATTTGCTCAGGTTAATTTTGATGTTGAACTTACTGAGGCGTTCGAACAGCAACTGAAGGTGTTCCTTGTATTTTTTCTTCATCCTGTGATGCCACAAGAATGTCATCTATGCAACAGTATACAAACTCTAGGTATCTCAGTATAGTGTCGATGTGTCTTTGAAAAGTTTGGGCCGCATTTCGGAGTCCGAAGGGAAGTCTCAAAAATGCGTACAAACCAAATGGAGTTATCACTGCTGTCTTGGGTATATCGTCTGGATGTACAGGGATGTGGTGGTAGGCTCTGACTATATCTATCTTTGAAAATATTTGTTCCCCATCCAATTGACTGTTAAAATCTTGAGTGCGAGTCTTCGCAAGGCCTCCAGGAACCATCTTTCTTTGGAACTGAATGGAGGGGACTTGTCCAGGCGCTCTGTGAAGGTTGGCAGATTCTCATGTTAATCATATGCAGGAACTCTGCCTTGGCTGTCCTCAACTTGTCTGGAGGCAGCCGTCACGCCCTTGCTGCTACCGGATGTCCCTTGGTGATAATGTTGTGAGAAAGAGCTGTATTTGGGATGTCAAAATGAATGTTTTCATGAAGTAGGTTAGGAAATTACTTCAGAATGTAAGCATGTTGGCGGATAGGTGGCATAACATGATCTGGTTCCATTCCTGAGAACTTAATCAGTGTTCCAGTTATTGCTGTCAAAGTCACAGAGTCAATGAGTCACCGGTTATTTAAAGCTACTAAAAGATTGTAATGGTGGACGAAGTCAGCTCAAATGATGGGTGATTGTACATCATCGACTAAGAAATTCCACGTTAACTTGCGCCGTAGACCCAGGTTGTGTTCTAATAGACGTTTACCGAGAGGATTAATACTGCTGCCGTCTGCCGCATAAAGTTTACGGTCTGCTATTTCGCGGCGATCACTATCCGAAGGGAATTGCAGAAATGTCCGCCCCGGTATCCAATAAATATCTGCAGCCACTGTTTCTGTCTGAAAATAATAGTTGGCGTGAAATATGGCCCCGTTCACCTGCCTCCTCTAGTGTGGAGCGTTTAAGTTTGACTGACTACTTGTTGTGTGGTTTGAAGCCATTGACTACTTGTACTAGAATGCTGGACGGAAAGAGGTTGGTATGAACATGGGCTCCGACATTTCTTAGCCCAGTGGCGGTGTTTGAAGTGGTACCAACATAGTGCTCCATTAGGGTTAAAACTCCGGTCTGACCTCGACTTGTCCCGTGATTTACTTCGTGAGGACCGTGAAGAAATTGAACTACTCCTTGAGGAACGTGACATAGTTTTTAATTCATTGATGGTAGACGTTAATTCAGCGATTTGCGCTTCCAGTCTTGATATACGATCGGTACCGGTATCGTTTACTTTACCTGTCACACTAGGTGATTGTGACTGCAGGGTTTGGGCATAAATATTCGACCCAGGTGGTGAAAATTCAACAATTTTGTCAGCCGCTGCATAAATATGGTCTTCATAAAATCTTCCTTAACCTGGAAGCCGGCTAAAGTTCACATCTCTCGCAACAACTGAGTTGGCTTCTTGTCACCTACTGTAGTTCTAATTCTGTCAAAAGTTTTTTCACTTTTCTATTCTCTGACTCTTCAAATTCCTGGATTAGTCTAGTTTTAAGATCCGCGAACGGAGTGGAAGTTAATCGTCGGGTCAAAAATTCGGAAATTAACTCCGCGACATCCACTTCTAAGGAAGCAATGGCATGATTAAATTTCGTGGTTTCACTTTTTATACCAAAGGTGGTGAATTACGCTTCAACTTGAATAAACCATACCTTAATGTAGTTCCTTCCAGGTTGGCGGGATCCTTACTGAAATCCGCGCGAGTTCCACTTCGTTCCCTGTTAAAGTTGACGCAGGATTATTGTTGTCGCCAATGTAATTCATATTTACACTTCACTAGCCAAATGTGTGTTTCGTGCCATTGAATTTCACGACGGGGTCACCAATATGGATTAGGGATATTCTTTGTAGAGATCCATTAAGTATACAGAAGTTATGAGTAATGTATATTGGAACACGAGGGCAGCTTTTACTTAGAAAAGATATAACAATCGACAGAAAACAAAGACAAAAAAAAGGAAGAAGTTTTCCTATAGCAAATTGAAACATCCAAAGAGTTTTAAGTTTGCATACCCTACATTAATGCTGAGTTCTTACACTATGGTCTGCCGCAAACCTATGGTACTAGATTAAATTCAAACTTTAAATGCCGCTTCCGAAAATTTACATTTGAAGTGTCCAGGGAAATAAGGGGGAATGTTAAACAGACAAATGTAAAATGTTCAGAAAACAAGTTTTAATGTTTCTTTACTTATGTGTACTTATATGTACGCGTCAACTTGAAACGTCATTTTCTCAAAACCCTTATTGTTCTTAGCCAGACACAATTTTGTCTTCACTACGTCGCAAAGACCAGATTGCGCTGATATCTCGATTTTACATTTTGAGTGACTTTCCCCTTTTTTTTCTCCCGTGGACCCTTCATTTTCAGTTACATTCTTTCCCATATCTTAGGGAACCACTTGTAGTAGAGTATTACAATTCTCAGGGAGTTATAATATACCTAAAATGAATCTACTGAACTAAAATGAATACATAATGTTATGTTTATCCAATGTTATTATGTATGAGAAAGTAAAAAAATGTCCATTTAGTTAAAAATCTGTAATCCTTAAACCAGTGACTGCCGACCAATAAATTTACGTCTGTAAACTAAGAACATATGCTATAATGTCCGGTAAATACATATCCGTCCCTGTAGTGGTCTCTGATATAATGGGAAGGGAATTAGCAAAATTGTACATTGTCGATATGGGGCTTTCCAACTCTCCTGAATCCTACACGTATATAACTCTAAGTCTTCATTTTCATTAATTGTATATGGGTCTCAGGTCAATTCCTAATATGTAATTTTCTTAACTCGCAAAATCAGGCATAGTGGACCATTATGGAACCTAAACATAAACGTAGACTGGTTCGTTTTAACATATTATAGATGACACGTATGCCAATTCTTTAGGGATGAATTCTTGTTACTAATCACGGAATGATCGGATTTATTGGAATGTTGGGCCACTACTCTCGTCTAAACTTACAGGTACATAGACCAGTATCCTGCTTGCATAATGAAAAATGAAAATCCACAGCCTGCTTCCAGTCTCCGACCGGGTCAGGAATGGAATGAATGAAGCCCCCATCTAGCGGCGAGGATATGAACTGTGCCGGCTGCCGAGGCCTGACGCACTCCTCAGGGGCAATGATTAAATGAATGACAGACGAAGTGAAATGAGAGTGGAGAGTGTTGCTGGAATGACATTTTGACAGGGAAAACCGGAGTACCCGGAGAAAAACCTGTCTGCCTCCGTTTTGTCCAGCACAGATCTCACATGGAGTGACCGGGATTTGAACCACGGATCCAGCGGTGAGAGGCCGGCGTTCTGCCGCCTAAGCCACGGAGGCTCTAATCCTGCTTGCATAAATTAGATTTTATTATCATTTCGTCATACTTGGATTCACGGAGCTCATCACCGAATGATGGGATCACTATTGAAACCTGGCATGGTCAACTACTACTGGGACCTAAGCCTACAAGTATATAACTCTGTTGCTTCCTTTTCACAAATTATTGAAGGCGTCCATATCAGTTCGTGATATAAGAATTTGTCAAGCACTGTTACTTAGCGTATATTGGCTCAATTATAGTGAATATTGTTAGAAGGAACTTGCACTATGTACAAAAAATGCTGGTAGATTATTAATGTTATATTCATGAATTACAGGTGGCAGGTGTACACATTTCTAAAATTATACTTCCTAATGCAAGTGCGTTGGTGGACCGTTAACCAGAAAAAATATGTTAAAAGTACTTAAAAGAATAGAAATCATTGGCCACAGATTTCATTTGCTTAATTTTCATAATTTATTATTGCCTTGCTTATGAATTTTCCTAAAATGAGCTTCAGTGGCTCATCACAGACAGATGCTATTTCTACGCAAGTGGTCATAATTCACCAGTAATATGAGATACATGTATTCTAATGCGCAATTCTGCTAGTGTGGTGATAATATTGATCGTTGTTTTAAAGAACAAAACATACATATAACATGACCCATATTTCCATTGTAGTTATCGTATAGAATGGGTGATACGAATGTTAATTCCTTGAAAGAACATCTTATTCATGTTCTATTCAACAAGTCACTGGAATTTTGATAAAATGCACCACCATGACGAACTATATGCTCTGGTACGTACACATTTGTTGTTTTTATAATTGTATTTTAGATAGTGTCTCACCGTGTGGCTTCAAACGCATGTTGGAGTTGTGTTGATGAGAGGTAACGTGAAGAACGGTGCCATCTTTGTTTTAAAACAGAGTAAACTCTACCATCGTGATGACACCATTCTGTCTTAATATATTATTAATTTGAATGTCTGCCCCTTATTAATCTCGTTTCCAACGGGGTCGGCGATGAGATGCGATAAAATTCTAATGTGGCGGATGGTTTTACAGCCGGATGCCCTTCCTGACGCCAACCTCATGAGATGAATTAATGAGAGATGAAACGAATAAAGATGAATGAAAGTGGGCAAGTTTAATTTTAAGTAGTTCCAATTTTGGCTACCACACGCAACAGTTACTGACACTGTCATCCAGTGGCGAACGTTGGCACTTGATAGAACGTTTCTTACCAAATAACCTATAAATTTAGATACACACTACCAATTGTAGTGGTAGGTTCTTTTTCTATGACATGGGCCCACCGGCTTTACTTCCCCACCGGAGGAAGGCACACTGAGGGATTTTGACCCTTGACCCGCGATCTTGGGCATAGCAGTTCAGCATGCTACCGACTACGCCATCGAAGCCGAACCTTAATATGTTATTTATTTACTTCTTATTCGTTAAATAATAAATGAATGAATGAATATTAATTTAATTATTTATTAGTTATTTTTAATTTTTAATTTTTAATTTTTAATTTTTAATTTTTAATTTTTAATTTTTAATTTTTAATTTTTAATTTTTAATTTTTAATTTTTAATTTTTAATTTTTAATTTTTAATTTTTAATTTTTAATTTTTAATTTTTAATTTTTAATTTTTAATTTTTAATTTTTAATTTTTAATTTTTAACATTAATTTTTTTAAATATAATTTTCATTTTTTAAATTTGTTATTTCTTATTTTTTACTCTTTATATAATATTTGGTTTTTAATTTTTTATCTAAGTTTTGTATATTTTATTATTTTAAAGTTTCAATGTTTTATGTTTAATTTTAATTTTTAGTTATTTATATACTTATTTGCTTTGGTTACAATGTTTGGATATTGCAGTGCAAGTTTTTAAATCATTAACACTGTATTTTATCTCAGTGTAGGTAACAAACTAATAATTACATTGTCCATCACATAAATAATCTATTTAATTGACTTGTGTGGTTTGTGAGGTGGAAGACCAGTAGTACATAATAAGTAGAAATGATATGTTAATTACTAACGGAACTACCTCTTGGAAATCTGTTATAACGATTGATACTCTCGTTGGAGTTCCACGGTAAACAATATTTATAAAGTGGTCGCAATGTATAGTGCAATAATTCAGGACACAGTCTTCTGTGATATTGTATCCTTTAGCGACAATTTTAACAAGCTGATTATTGCACTCAGCCAGTTGTATAGACTTGTATCATAATTATAATGATAATAATACTATTTATTCTTGCAGGGTGGATTGAGTACAGTAGCTCAGTAGTTGATGTTACCGGTTCCAAGCCCGGAGAAAGGAGGAGGGCTGGCTCAATGCGAGAAAAGATCTTTAAGCAACGTCTAAAGCTCATTACTTTAGTTGTAACACTGAGGTTGATTACGATAATCTCCCTAATGCCTTCAACTAATCAGCATGATGTCGTTTTCTCAACGGAGCAATTGCTCCAGGCCCTAATAGACATACTAGGTTATCTCAGTCATCGGATTCTGGGGGACCGAGATCATCATGCGGGAAAGTATTGGAGCTTTCAAAATTTAATCTCCTCGCCCTAAACGTGATCACTTAACTGCACACATCACATCAATACTCTGCGCAAAAGTGGCAAACTCGAACAACTAACAGACGCCTTGGATAAGTTAAATATCAAAATGTTAGCACTGCGAGAATCCAGGTTGGCTATAATGATGAAAATAATTTTGAATTATGAAATTATGGAATCTACAGAGGCAAGCCAGTTATTTCACTCCCTAACTAACCTATGCAATAGGAACTGGATTTATAGTCAAGAAATATATTACAAATTCAGTGTTAGGCTTTGCATCTCCCTCGGAAAAAATTTAATTACTCACCATGAAATCTAGAATCAAAGCTTTAACTCTAATTAACTCACATGCACCAACAAACAGTATTAATAAAAAGAATCCAAAAAGCAGAGGATTTGCAGGAACTGCTAGAAGAAACCACAGCCGAAGTCCCACAACATCGCGTCAAAATTTTGTTGGGAAATTTCAACGCGAAAGTTGGAAATACAAGTAAATTCAGAACAACTGTACAGTAGGCCTTTATCCAGTTCACAAAATAACCAATAGAAATGGAGATTGGTTGTTGAGCTTCTTTAAAACTTTGGTTTAAACTTAATGCCGACTCGTTTCTTATTGCTTCCACGCAAAAGAATTACTTGGTGATCTCCGAACAGTAATTTAGGAGAATGTCCACTTGAATTAGACCATGTGGTGATTTCCAATGAAAATCAAAAGTAAATTACGAATGTTAAAGTTAAAATAGGAACCATCGAGTCTGATCACTGTCTATCGGTAATCAGAGTTAAATATTAACCAAACAGACTAAAAACCAAAACAATAAAACATTTGAAGATTCATTTAGATTTTCTTAAGGAAAGCACACAGATCTTCCTCGTAACTGTCTCCAATCGACATCCTTCTGATAGGACGGAACTTAAAGATAATATCACAAAATATTCCGAAAGCACCGACCTACCTCCAATAAATTGCAAGCAAACATGGTAGAATGAACTCTGTGGCAATGCAATTGAATGCCGAATTATAGCCTAGCAAAATTGGAATTCACACAAACCAAACCATAAACGGGATGCATTTCTTAAATTGTAAAACCTAGTTTCGAAGACCATTAGATCAGAAATAAGAAGTTATTAGAAAGGTAGATTAATGGAAATTGAACAGGACTTCAAGAAAAATATTACACGAAACGTTTACAAAACTTTTTGCCAATTATTATGATGATTTAATAAATTGTGACCCACCTCAATAGCACCTCTCACATGAAAATCTTCTACCTAACTCTGACTCAGAACCACCCACATTAGAAGAAGTTAAACAAATAATCCATATTCTATGAAGCTAATGAAGCTCCAAGAAAATGTGGTATAATAGGTGAAATGTGGAAAATAGGTGGCGACAATTAAACTCAGCAATATCACACAATTATCCAAGGTATCTGGTGGATCACATACAAAGTTCCTGATAATGGAAGTGTGCTTTAATACACCCCTTACATAAGAAAGGGGATACATCTCATGTCAATAATTACTGTTACCAGTAGCTTACTAAATTTTCACGAAAACACTACTTACAAGAATTTGCGAAACAAACGACCTCCTAATAGGTGAATGGCAGGCTGATTTCCGAAACGGATGATTAAGTGTAGGACTAATTTTTAACCTCAAAACCATCTTACAAATCCGTGAAACCAGACAAACAGTTATTGTAGATTTCAAAAAAGCATACGATTCCTTCGATAGACAAGAAACTTAAACAGCCAGTTATTGGCGGATACCGCCTCCAAAGTTAAGTTCTTAGGATAATTACGAGTATTTGATTCCTTAGCAATTAAAACAGGTGTCAGATAAGGTGATGGCGTATCTCCAGTATTGCTCAATCTATTGCTAGAGAAAGTAATCAAAATATAGGAAAAGAAATAAAAGTGATAATATCGGCTATCTAATAAAAGGTCAAATTCACCTCAAATGTTTGCTCTTTGCAGATGATCTGGTAATTCTATTGAACAATACGCAAGAAGATATCCAGTCCCTGGAATAACTTAATAAAATTGCACGTAAAACTGGACTTCAAATTTTATATAAGAAAACCCGATCTTCATGGAGGGATCTCCTCGATGCCTAGGCAAACAAACACTGATTACTCAGTTTGGATAAATATCCGAGGTAAATCATTTCAAATACTCAGGGGATATCATACAACTCGTTGGATTAAATCGAGAAGCGAAGAATGAGTGAGTCTCTAAATTACAAAATGCCTATAGAATCACCTGGAACAGATACTTAGTAAAGCCATCATTACTTCCGACTTGACGTTTCAGTGTTAACCTAGAGTTATCTAGCGGTCAGAAGGAAAATCACTTTAACTAGGCAATCACAGACAGTCATTCAAATCGATATATCACGATAAATTGAGTTTCGTTCGCGATGTCAAGAATTAGCGAACGAAACTCTAGCCTAGCTCTGAAACGTCAAGTCGGAAGTAATGATGGCTTTACTATCTCGGAAGGTTATCACGTTGGAAGCCATTTTTCAGTGTTGCTTTAATAATCAAAATTTAATGTTTCTCAGTCGGTCAACACAATTGCACCCAATTGTAATGGGTGGTTCTCTAATCCTCACCAATTTACATGGGATAAATACATACTTTTGTATGACCAGTTTCGATCGTCAAGTGATCATCATCAGATCCTTTAGACTCAGGCTAATAAATCTAATGTTCATTTGTATGGGTTATGATATTTATAATAAATACACTTAGACCTTTAGTAAATCAGAGTATCAGACGGATTTTTATGGGACAAGTCTAGATTCAGATCGTTGGTGAGCAAACAACATTTTGCTGCAAACTCCCGGATGAGAGCCATCACTGCGTGGACAGAAGGAGGGAAGAAAAGTCATAGTGAAGGAATGAAGAGATTTTGGGAAGAGAAGAAAGCTGATTCATGTGTTAAATAAGTTCAATCGCGCTCGTTAGTCAAGCATAGCGCCGTAAAATAATAATAATAATAATAATAATAATAATAATAATAATAATAATAATTTACTTGTGCACTAGAAGCTAGCAATCCAGAATGATTTACTCGACACTTCAACTTATACTGTAAGTACGAACCTTCCAACACCTTCCAACAATGAAAAATACAAGATCTACAGTAATAATTTGTATTCACAGATGAACACATTCCACACGATCATCCAGGTATTAATATGAGTATTAAATCTAAAAAGGTGATCTTTATTATGGACATAGCTGCTCCGAACACGCACATTTTAATGTCCACGTAGACAGGAGATCTCAAGAGCTTGCAACTGACATAGAAAATGAGAAATAAGTGGATGTTATCCCACCTGTATTTCTATATAGGTAATAAAAGTAATCTCCAATAACCTCTCTGCTAGCCTAAAGAAAGTACTACTTTAGCCTCTGTCTTACATACAAACGCAAAAGACACTGAGGGATATTGAGCACTTGCTCAAGAGTTCGTCGACAGCTCAAGCAACGGTATCAAGTAAATGATGATATTTTACCAATAATGGCCGTTGCAATCTTCAGTGATCAGTTAACAAAGCTATAAACTAATAACTCTAAATAATAATAATAATAATAATAATAATAATAATAATAATAATAATAATAATAATAATATTAACAATTATAATAATAAAGACAAAGTGTCGTACTATGTCCCAGAAAATGTACTGGGATCGTACTCTATTGACCGACCAGTCAGCCATGAACATCAGACCTGATCTGGTTCTTGGTGACAAATGGATGAGGCACACCACCTTCATAGATGTGGCAATCCCAAACAGTGGCAATATGTTTACAAAACATGTTGAACAGTTGTCAAAATACAGAGAGCTTTCAGAACTGATACGCATGGCACATGGCACAAGTCAGGACAGTTCATGTGATATTTCCAGCACTGGCCTGATTCCGACCAACATAAAGGAATCTCTGACCGATTCGAAGTTCGACCCAGGCCATTTCAAACTTATGCAGAAGACAGTCGTACTATCGACGTGTCGCATACTAAGGTTGTTCTTGGGTAATCAAGCCTGAAGAAGTGAGGGAGAACAGTAATGCTACTACAGAATGCAGTCACCGAGAGATTGAAGCATTCGGCCCTTTTGATGTATATCTGGGATTGAAATGTTTTTCTTTCCAGAAAATATGCTAATAATGTGTAAGCGCATGCGTAAAATAAATACTAACAATAATAATAATAATAATAATAATAATAATAATAATAATAATAATAATAATAATAATAATAATAATACTAATAACAACAATGTGGGAAACGGTTTCTAGATCATGATACTCACGAGCATCGAATATAAGACTGAATTATTTATTTAAACAAAGAAACTGGTTGAAATGCAATATCGAGAATTAAGGGGATGTGTTTCGCGGCTCGTCGGAACTCGGAATATTGCATCTCTTCTATTTATTCTATGACAAAGGCGCTGAGATTACTCCTGCGCCCTCTAGATCCCACACTTGGCCGTCTTGATCCTCATCCGGCTCCCACATTCGGCTGTCCTGATCCTCAACCGACCCAGATGAAGAGGATCCGCCCGGCCAGGGCTTCATGAAATCCGCACAGGACGATGTGATTCTTGGCCCAGCATGGTCTCCTTCTCTGCTGACGTCATATGTGTCGTTGAGTTTAACACGAGTCACTCGATAAGGTCCTAGACTTTTGGTTTATAGTTTCAGATGTGGACCGATCTGAGTGCGTTTGATGGCAACTAGGTCGTTGACCTGATACTTCTTAGGCTCCTTACGTCGTCGGTTGAATTCAGCATGATTTTCAGATTGTACCTTTTATATCTGCTTTTTTGCTTCTTCTCTCATCTGATCACGTTTTTCGTTGAACGAATCGATCAGCTCCTCTTCGATGAGTTGCACTATACGTAGATCATTTTGGTCGTGCATTCTGACTCCTGTCAGCAGCTCGCAAGGTGACATTCCGATGCTCCTCTGGAACGTAAAGTTGATAGCTCGTTGGATGGATGGTACAACCTTGTACCATTTCGCCGGATCGTCAAAGCTAAGTTTAGCGATGATCTTGGTCACAGTTGAGTTGACTCTCTCAATTTGACTATTGGCTCTTGGCAGTCCAGCTGTGCTCAAGATGTGCTTGATACCCTCCGATTTGCAGTAGTCATGGAACTCATGGGAGGTGAACGATGGCCCCCTGTCGGTGATCACTTGAACTGGGTTTCCAAAATTCGTCCTCCGAAACTCAATGTTTTCAATCGTCTCGGCTGATTTGGTAGTTTTAACAGGATACAACCAGGTGAACTTCGTGAAGGCGTCTATCACACAGAAGATGTGTTCATATCCCTTGTGTGTAGACTTATGTGGTTCAATGTGATCTATGTGGTAGGTATGCAAGGGCACACTCCCCTTGAACAGTGGATGCAACCAACCTTCTTTCTTGCCTGCCTTCCTGTTAACCACCAGACACTTCACACAGTTGGCTATGAATGGTTTCACCTTGTTGGCCAAGTCTGGAATATAATATTCCTGCTTCACGTCTTCTTCAGTCCTTTTAACAGCGTAGTGTCCCTTCTCATGTGCAGCTCTGATGATTTCATGCTGCATTGCTCGCGGGACCACCAACGTCTCTCGCCCGTCAACAAATTTAAACAGCAGTCCATCTCTGACGATGAAGTTTTCGTAAGGCCCTTTCTCCAGTACCGCTTTTATCGCTGTCAATCCGTCGTCCTTTCTCTGGGCGATTTTGATCCTCGCTGAAAGGCCATCAAGGAATCCAAACATCACTGCTGGACATCGGCTCAGGGCGTCGACATGTTTCATCCTGGTTGCAGTTCGGTGTTCGATGGAATTGTCAAACTCCTCCACGGCCATAACCCATCTAGCTACTCGTGGGACCAGGTCCCTTTTTTGCATTGCCTTTTGGAATGCCATACAGTCAGTCACGATCTTGAACGGAATTCCAAACAAGTACACCCTATACTTCTTTAATGCATTCACCACAGCTAAGATCTCGAGCTCGAAACTGCTGTATTTTTCTTCCTGTATCGTCGTCTTTTTACTCATGTATGAGACTGGATGTAGTTTGTTGTCCTCTGGGTACTTTTGCAACAACACAGCGCCATACCCACTCTTGCTGGCGTCGGTGTGCAGCTCCGTCTCGTATTTCGGGTTATATATATTCAACACAGGTTCTGAAGCGAGAAGACGTTTGAGCTCAACAACGTTGTCCCTCGACAATCTTGAACTCTGACTTACCTCTCAACAGATAGCTCAGTGGTTTGGCTACAATCGAGAAATTTGGGATACATTTTCTAAAATAGCCAGCCAATCCGAGAAAGCTCTGCAGCGTAGCGATCGTCATTGGCTCTGGGAAGTTTTGTACAGCAAGGGCTTCTCAGTGGCGGGTTGAATCTGTCCACGTTGAACAGTGTATCCAAGGAACTGTACCCTCCTCTTCAGAAACTGGCACTTCTTGAAGTTGATTTCCAGCCCGTACTCTGCAGCTAATTCCAACACTCGTCTCAATCGTCGGATTGCCTCGTCGTCATCCTTCGCTGGGATGATTAAGTCATCCACATAGGTAAACACTATGTTCTCTCGGATTAACTCCTAATTACGCGTTGGAAGAATGCAGGTGAGTTGGTAAATCCAAATGGGACTTTTTTGTACTGGTACTGTCCAGAACGCGTTACGAATGACAAATATCGTCGACTTCCTTCTTCGACTTCCACGTGAGAATCCGTTCCTGAGATCCAAGATGCAGATCACCGTAGGATCCTGTAACTTATCCAGAAGGTCCTCTATTACTGGCATGGGAAATAGATCCCTAACCACGATTGAGTTCACTGGGCGAAAATCAGTATAAAGTCGCTTCTTTCCATTTTTCTTCTTGACTACCACCACTTGGCTTGTATTATTCTGATTGACTCGGTTCTATGATATCCTCCTCCAGCCACGCCTCGACTTACTTATCGACAAACTCATTCTCAAGTGGTGCCATTTGTCTGGGCCTGCTAAATATTGGTTTTTCTTCTTTCAAAGTGATCTTCATCTTGACATCAGTAGATTTCGTCTTCTTTGGTACATATCTCACTTCCAAATCCTGGCTCTGTTCCCTTTGTTCATCATAAACTCAGTTCTCGATATCCAATTCCTGTTCGTCGGCTACCCTGATCAACATCTTTGGGACCTCTAGTTTCTTGATGGTAACTCCTTGCTTGCTCCGGATGGCCTCGCCTTGATCCAATAGATCATTACCGATCACCATGTCCCACTCCATAGTATCATCAGAAACAACATAACGTTGGTTTGGAACTCCAGCTCGTCTACCTCAACGACTGTTGTGAAGTAACCTTGAGGAGCAACAAAACCATTACCGAATCCTTTTAAAACAAGATCTGTGCTCTTCAATCCTGGGGAACCCAGGGTCTTATTGATGTTTTGTCGCAGTAGGTTATAAGGACTGCTACAGTGTATAAGTGCCTGAAGTTTCTGCTGACCCAAACTAACCCCTTTGAACTTGAGGCAGCTTTTCATTTCATCAATAAGATTGATACCTTGATTATTCCTCTTATCGTTCTTCCTCTATTTTTTGCACTGGGATGAAGTGTGGCCAAACTCGTTGTAGCTGAAACATCTCTTGCCTTTATCCTTGTGCTCACATTCCTTTGAACTATGACCAGATCCACCGCAATTATAACATCTATCTCCACTACACGTTTCTTTCTTCTTTGTACTGTCCCAGCGCTTTCCGTCCTTCTCGTTGGCACTCTTGGCACTTCTTTGAAGATCCGGGGGGCGTGGTGGCTCAGCGGTCTAGCTGTATGCCTCTCACCAAGGCGGTCCGTGTTCGATTCCCGGTCAATGCATGTGAGATTTTCGAAGTGAAATGCCATGTCCTGTGGTTCGGATTCCACGTTAAAAGGAGGTCCCGTGGTTCATGATCTCGAGTTTAACGGTCACGTTAAACTACAAGCTTTTTCTTTGAAGATCACTGTTATTATACTTTGTGCTTTTCTTTGGAAAGGACTTCACCACCATCTCATAACTTCTCATTTTATCCTTGAAATCCTTGGAATTATTTGCTCAATAGAGAAGAAGTTTTGATCCTGAATCGTCTTCTATCCCATCAATCACGTACTGACACAGAGAAACTAGCTCATCATCACCTCTACTAGCGATTTCCTTCATCACAAGAAAGTACTCCTGTAGAGATTTGTCGCACTTTTTTCGTCAATGGTTTAACAACTTGTGGATTTCTGCACTGCTTGCCACGACGTCAAACTCCTCATTCAAGGCCTTCTTCAGCGCATTCCAGAACGTCAGTCCTTTCTCACCTTGAATAAAAAGCTTAGCTAAACCATCGAGTGATTTCTTAGCAAAATTAAACTTTTGCAGCTCACTCCATCCCATCAAGATTGACGTCTCCACAAAATCTGCGATCCATTTATTCACTGGGTAACCATCCTTTCCGTTAAATGGTTTCATAGCGCCCTCTATGTCGCGGAACGACAATGAAAACTTACTTTGTTCTCTATACCTTCTGTCTTGGTTTTCCTCTTCGCTCTCTTCGTCTTCTTCGTCATCATCGGCTATATTCGTAGCGAATTCGTCCAATATTCTCAAGTAACAAAAAAAGGGTGTTAATCATTACCTCCTTTGTCCAAATCTCGGTGTTAAGAATCTCAGAAACACCATTGGAAAATGGTTCTTCGATAAATTTCTTCTTAGCTTCCTCTTCAATGGCATATTCGTCAAAATCGAATCCACGAAACTCTCGCAGTCGCTTTCGATTCTTCCTGTCGTCTGGTAAATGCTCGAAAATGAGGTAATGGAAAACGTTGATTGCTTTGACCGGAGCATCACTTATGTTCTTATTTATTTTCTCTATTGCACCGAGTGTAGTCATCTTATTTGTTTACTCACGTATATCAAGTACTTTTCGTCACACATAAGCGCGCAATGAAACCTGTTTAACCTCATTCACCAAACCGTTGATATTTGTAGGTGATATAATTGAATACCGCTTCCCTTCGTTTCTCTCTGAGGAGTCGCTATCCTCTTCCACCACATCCACAATCCTCTGTCGTCGTTGAGATTCCGACCCTCGTCGTTGTTACGGCACCACTAATTGTCGCTGAAACTGAAGAACAAATTTTTCTAGCCAATGAATCCTCGTCGTAGTTTCGCACGTCGTGGGATCACAAAACTGCACGTTGTCTCGTCGTCAGCATCGTAGGCAAATGCAACAAAGATGATTAGCCGTCCACTTCGTCGAAAATAGCGTCATACTGTATTTTGCGTCGTACTTCGTGTCGCGGATTGCATCGTAACTCGTTTTTGCATTTCATCGCGGACGAGCCCCCATTTGTGTAAAACGGTTTCCAGATCATGAGACTCACGAGCAACGAATATAAGACGGAATTATGTATTTAAACAAAGAAACTGATTGAAATACAATATAGAGAATTAAGGGGATTTGTTTCGCGGCTCGTCGGAACTCGGAATATTGCTTCTCTTCTTTTTATTCTGTGACAATGGGGCTGAGCGTACTCCTGCGCCCACTAGATCCCACACTCGGCTGTCTTGATCCTCATCCGTCTCCAACAATAATAATAATGAAAGTAGATATCCTATTCTCCTTTAAATTATTGTGGACTGAGGGACACCAGTGTGTTAGAATGTTGCTCAGGTGACTGACATGAGTCTGTGGCAGTTTAACACGGAGTCTAACTGAGCCGGTATTGAGTCCTTGAGAGCGAACATCACACAAGATCTTTCTAAATCCTGTCTATTAGTTCTTTGGTGCATATTCTACAATACTCATGACCTCAAAGTTGTACCCCTTTAAAGCAACAATCATCATCTTCATGGTCATCATCATAATCAGAATTATTTTCCTCCTTACACCTTCCTGTTGGCCTCTCACCAAGGTGGACTGGGTTCGATTCCCGGGCAATGCTTGTGAGATTTTCGAAGTGAAATGTCATGTCCTGTGGTTCGGATTCCACGTAAAAGGAGGTCCCGTGTCTCATAATCACAAGATTCACGGTCACCTTAAACTACAATCTTCCTTTCATCCGTATACGCAAAATAGTGTATTTTATTTTAATTAACTTACCTGTATGTGGTACCTCGTTTCGCCTCATGTGTCGTGCTTGTTTCTAACTTGATCTTGAGTGTTCATAATATTACTCACTCGAGGCGATTAGGTCCCCGAGACGAGCCTACGAACAGAAAACAGACATTTTTTTGTACTGTGAATTGAGAATTAACCAAGTAGTTCCGTGAATAACTAAACAGTCTATTTCCATACATCCCACTGGTCTTTTCCATTGAAGCTCTCGCGACTATTAGAAGGATTTTCTATGTGATGTACTAAATAGCTTTTGATTCACGATATCCGTCTTCACCAACATCATTACTTTGAGAAATTATATACAAGATAATATAGCTTTCAATATCGATGATTAACACTACTCCCGTGAGTTGGCATCTTTCGGTAACGAGTCACGGGAGTTTGATTTAAGAAAAGTCAAATGCACGGATTCTATGATTTACGATAGATAAGCTACATAATTTAGTGCAATTAGATAATGATTATTGTAATAGCCTATCATACAACTCTACTCTTCATCGCTTGAACTGATGCCATCTTTCATTTTTGAAAACAATTGAACTAGAGATGTCTCTATAGTAAGCTCTGAATAAACATTCGCTGTGCTAAGTTTCATTCCTCTCGGGAGTTTAAATCGCCAGAAAAGTCATTTGGATTATTTGAATATCACTTGGCTGCCATGTTGGTTTTGTGTACTTTAGGTGCTTGAAGATCGAGAAATAAAAACTTGACTTAAAACATTTTGCACAGCTGCCATTTTAAAGATTTCATAAAATTGAATTACATTAGACTTCAATATATTAAACCTTGTATGAAGATATACCATGCCATGTTTCACAATGCTTGGGTGATTAAGTCGCGAGAAAAATAGATTTAAATAATAAAATTTCACAACGCCTCCATGATCGTTTAATGCTCATTAAGTTATTGAAAATTACAAAAGTGAACGTATTTCAATGGCCTCTTTGGACATAAAAATTTCAGTTTAATTGCTGTAATTGATTCGTAGATATTGAGAACCGATGAATTATTTTGGTTGATTGTAATGTTGGATTGATTTATATGCAGATCATAGAGTTATGTACCTGTATATCAAGGTTATTGCGTTGGTTAATTATAGAAACGTTATCTTCAATCGCATGATGAGGAAGAAACCCGCACAGCCGACATCTTGAGGTTACGAAAACAATTGAATTAAATTGGATGCCAGTCTATTCAATCTTGTATAAACATTTACTGTACTAAGTTTCATTACGCTCAGATAATTAAAATGAGCGAAAACTCGATTTAAATATTCTGAATCCGCGAGATGACTACAGTACGCCATACGTCATAACACTTGTAACCATGACTTCATATATTTATGAGCAATACTGGAAAATGCTGCTACTGTAATCAGAAATTGTTATACCAAAATAAATAACGGTATTATCGTTAAAGCTACTGCCACCTCGCTGAACATATTTAGTTTCCTTATTTTGGTTCAATTTCTATTTTTTGTCCTACTATCGATTTTTGCAATATATTAAAGTACAGTAGTCTTAAGAGATCTACACAGGCCGAAAATTGTCTGTGTGTGGGTGGGTGTGTTTGTGTGTGTGTGTGTGTGAGATAGAGAGAGTGAGTGTGAGAGCGTGTGTCCCCCATATCAATTCAAACATGTCCGTCTCGTGGCGTAGTGACTAGCACTTTTGGATCTCAGCGAAGAAGCCCGGGGTTTATTCCCTGCTCAGCCAAGGAATTTAATTCTCGCCTAATGGCTGGAACGTGTTATTCTCAGCCTCGTGAGGTACAAGAGTGAAGAGGTGTGTTCAATTTCCACCTGAGTTATCCTAGAAGTGGTTTTCCGTGGTTTCCCGCTTCTACTCCAGGCCAATGTCGGAATGATTCCCAAATTAAAGCCACGGCCACCTCATTCCAAAATCATAGCCTCAGAAAGGAATACACAAATTACTACAGCCATCACAACGACACAGGTTATCATAAAGATTTCACTCGCACTTAAATACAAGGGGCCGCATGACCACGATGTTGAAAAGACCCCAAACCAAGCCGGGAATCGAAACAATTATCTTTTAGAATGGACCAACTGAAGCTGGCCATGGCTCTGCTCGAAGAAATTATTCTTGAGTGGATGCGCCCCAATCATAGCCCCAGGCAGGTACAAACATCTCCAGATTTTCCATGAACATCCCATCCATGTTGAGAATTACTAGTATTTAGAGAATATACTGCATTAGGAAATCAACAGAGTGCCTTCAGAATGAATTCTAATTCAATTCCTTATAACCTCACTGTGCCGGGATACAAACAGTCGCCCGGCGACTTTCATCCCCCACGTAGTGCTTGGTCTAGAGACCGGACTTATGCATTGTACCACTCTGCATTTTTTAATTGCATGCATTAGCATGACAAGAGCCAGTTGAACTGCAACGCGACACGTGTGGGTCGATTCCAGGCGAGTGCAGTTTTGCAGGGGTTGCAGCTTGCAGTTTAACTGAACGAGTTTGATTCTTTTCTATACAGTAACTACAAGAAGAATGATCTTGCGATAGGTTTAGTGGGAAGTTGTACCCCGCTGATGATATAATTGATTAATAATTCACACTCATTGCTAAAGAGAAATATTGAGAAATGAAGTTTCAGAACATGAAAAAATTCAGATTCTCGGGCCTAAATGATAACTAATATTCTTGTATATTTTTTAGTAGAAAGTCACATATATTAAATAAAAGGTAGATTAACTTTAGTAACATTGAATGCCAAGAGTAAACGGAACTGTTAAAACCAGTTCCGGGGATGATGTAAATTATACACGTGCCACTCGCCAAAACATAACGCAGAATGAATGTTGTAGTATTCGCTGTTTCATTTGGAGGCTAATAACGGAATTGTGATTATCTCCGTATATTTGTGTGTTCATGAGCTCTGTCCGAAGATCTGTGTTATTGTATGCATGTCTACTCCTTACAATATTATGGCTTTGAGGTGGATATGCGAAAACTTTGACAAATTCTGGCGAATGGTTTAAATGGCCGTATGATCCTCCTGACGCGATGTAATGTCCTCAAAACGCACATTTATTATCTTTATTAAGTTCTTTATATCTGGAATTATTATTATTATTAACTTGACTTTGGCAATATCGAAGCTACACATTTACGTTATTCAATGTTTATTATTATTATTTTCATTTGACCCAGATTTAATTTTACACATATTATTATTATTTCTATTGGATATATTTTCCAAGTTTGTTTATTATTATTCTTCGTGATATTTTGGTATAGACTAAATGTGACATGGTAAGCTTCCAATTACTTCATTTCTCTATAATCATAGATATTCATTATTTCAATACATTACTTCGTTGTCCTGGGGATGTGAAAGGCATGGAGCTGATTTCTACTTCATATTCAGACAGATTTCTTCATACTTGGCGACAGGGTTTTATTTTTGGTTGTGCGCAGCGGGAGATTTCCCGGTCCTGGCTCGAGAACAAGGGAGAATCTCGCAACTTATTCAAATAATTGGGGACGGACGAAGAAGTTCCTAGAATTAGGGTCATCGACGGTCACTCAGGCGATACTTCGCGTCACCATAGCCTCATGCCAGGCAATTTTAATTCAAGAGGAAAGCAATCCTTGATTTCGAAGAAATACGAATCACGTGGTCGGCCAGAACTAATCAGCGAGCTAGAAAATGGTGAAGCTGGGAAAGTGGAGGTTTTCCATTGAAACCACGTTCTGATTGGTGTATCAAGAGGAGGGAGCTTGAAAATGGAAAGATTTGGAAGGGAGCCGGAAAAGTTTTTTAAAGGCCTGCAGAACAAATTTCTACTACCTCATCATTATTCATCGACTTGAACTAACATTCACTTTGGTCATTCAATTGGCAGTCTGGACGACTTGTATCTAGTCGGTCCAGTGGACTTGCGATATATAATATTTGAATCTCAGAAATCTACAGTTTTCGAACTTGAGTGTATGTTAGGCATGTGATTCTTGAAGTTAGAACGTCATCACTCTCAAGGTAACAGCGGAAATACATTTCGTCCCTGTTAACTCAATTACTTTATCTAAATCATTGCCTACGTATCTTCACGACGACGATCTGAAGGATGTCTCAGACGAGCAGAAATCATCGCCATCGCTACTCGATGAGGAACAAATATCTCCAAGAATCTATACTGGTGAGCGAACTGACCAAACCTCACAAAATCTCTCTGTTAAATAATTTTGGCAAGTAAATTCACAACATTGGAAATAATGTAAACGTAAATTCAAACTGCATACTTTTCTTATACCACTTTTCAATGTAACTTCAGTAAACGCATCTACTTATTATTATTATTGTTATTATTATTGTTATTATTATTATTATTATTTTGATATTGTGTGTTTCTAGTATTAAATTCCATATTTTAAATTCATGCCTAGTGTTCCCTTTACTGTAGTTAGAAATAACTATAAGTCAACCCTTTCGCCTGAAACAAATATTATCGTGGTTGGAGACAAAGTCTCACTACGGCCTGGGAAGAAGAGTACTCAGTGTGAGCTACCTATGGTACATCATAACATATATTATTTGGTCATTAACGGTGAGTTACGACCATGGCGCCCAACTTAAAATCAAATTAATCAACATTTAATCAGCTGCTAATCATTAATAAGCGTATTTGTCGCCAACAATGACGTAGGGCCAAAGAAATTCTACAGCGAACCCTACGAGATGAATTCTTGTGAGATGACGACGAATGAAGGGCAGTAGTTTGGAAGAACCTGTAGGTAGCTGTTGCTTTTTAAATGGTACGCCTGGGCCTAGAGTTTAAAATGTTAAACCAAGGAAAACCATCTCAATGACAGATTGTGGTTAGGTTCTAACCAAATCTTTACCGAGCCCACATGTTCTTGCGCCTTAGCACGTGCAGCTAATGCGGTCAATAAACTATGTTATTATTTTGACGTAATAAAATATGTATGTTAATTGAAATCTGGGTTGTAAATGGAGAGGAGGAGTCCGTGGCCTTAATTAATTATGGCATTTCCCCGAAGGATATTTGGGACACTATAGAAACTACTTCTAGAATGGCTGAGGTGGAACTTGAACTCACCACGTTACTTATGTTCTTACGATGGTGAGTTTAATCCGTTCGAACCATCAGACCAGAATTCAATTTATCGGCAAAGGCAGGAATAGAACACATGACATTTTGGACACGCGAGGAACGATTCAATTTTATTGTAGGCCATAAAATTAAAAACAAAATTTAAAAAAGGAATAATGATGTAACTTCATGTATAAATAGAGTACATACATCTTGGAGGTGACAGTCCCGTTGCCTTATCTCCGAAACATCCAAATAAATAAATAAATACGAAGTATAAATCAAAGTCCCCGCGGTCTTCCGCCCCTTAAAACCTCAATAACTAACCAAAGTGTCCGATTCTTTGATGTAGAGGGCAATCTCAAGGACCACTGCATGGATTTTGATGCGGTTTTCGCCATTGTGTGAGGGAAATCTCGAGGAATGTTTTGGTAGAAAAACATTTAGTTATGAACAAAGGAAGCCGAGTAGTAACGATTTCAGTGAATCGAGTCGAAGAAAAACCTGCCGTCCGTGCGCGTTTTAAGCTTACGCTGGGTAAACCGTTGAAGTCACCAGGCGAAGCCAGTGTGTGTTGCCCGAAAATAAAGGAAAATATTAGAGAAACATAAATAAATAAATGAATAACTAAATAATTATTAATTATGTTGTTCTTACTAGCGTACAAATATGCACATTAGTGAAATCATTAAAATAAATGAAACTAACTGGCGTAGCAGAGTGGTCCAAGACTCGCGCTCCTTGTCGTTTGAAGATCTCAATTTTGAATCTCGGTGATGATAGCAGCCTTCCTGAGGGACATCCCGTCTGGGATTCTCCATACTCGCTCCAAGGAAGACGGTACCCTATTTCAAGACCTGGGGAATAGACGCAATAATACTGCTACATACATCACAAATTTAAGTGATGGCAGACAATGTTCGCACACACACAAGTACAGCCTGTTCCGATTAAACATAGAAACTGTTAAATGGGTTGCCTACCCACCCGCAATCGGCTTGAAATCTGCTAGCGACGGGGCTGAGTTCGATTTGACTGATTGCCGCCTTCTTATGCAGCATTCTAAAGTATATTTCTCTTTCAAAATACAGTATATTTACACGGGCTTCTCAATAAGTTTGAACGATTTCTGTTTCAGAACTTGTTACTTTACGCTTCTGTTAATGGCATTTGCAGAGCATTTCTATCAAATAAAATTTTATTTTACAACATAGTATATTACAACACAATGTATATTTGTGTTGTATTTTATTTACAAAAACATTATTGCTTTTTAACCCAATATACAAAACGAGATTCAATTTCGAAATGATTTGTTACAAAATTGAGTTTAATTAAGAATAAGTTTCAACGATTTCTATTTCAGAACTATTTACCTGTAACAATGTAAAATGATACAACGACGAACACAGGCAGTTTAGTCTTACTTCAAATCAGCTGCACAATATTTTGCTGAAAGCACAGAAAGCATTATTATGAGAATCTAACATTCTGAATCTGCTGTAAGTAATATCATATATATTATTTCAGTAGTATGCATGCCTCCTGCGGCGCTCACAAGCGACCTATCGTGACAAATGAGCATTCAAATGAAAGAGAATAGACATTAGCAGAGACTTATTGTACTATAATTTCATAAATATCTATAATTTCTTTAAAAGATGACTAAACAAATGGTACGAAGTGTGCGATTTGCAAACACCGTTGATGTAGGAAAATACGCTCCATAATTGCTGTCCACGGCCCGCTGTGACGCCTGTTTCATGTCATATTAACATTCTGAGGGCTTTCCTTATCCTGAAATGTAAATAGTGATCTATAATCATTTGATTGAAATAAAAAAAAATACCTTTCTCCTTAAGTGTCTCATTATAAACCTATTGGGGAAAGTGTGGTTTATGAACATGCGAGATTTCTCGCACGGGTCCGCTAGTTATTCATACTAAGATTGTTTCTTAAGATTAAAGCATCTGCCGGTAAAACAAGTGAGAAGCAAATAATATGTTTGATTTATCTTTCGTAACGCGTCGTTGGTTCAGTAGCAGCTATAATTACTTTCATTACACGAGTAAATACAATTCCATCATGAAACAACTTACAAAAATAGATACGTTGAGTGACTTCCACCTCATAGGGATGTGATCCCGGAACCTTTGCATCGGACAGCCTGTGCTTAACCGTCTCGGCTGTTTGTGCTCCACGAATTGAATGCTGTTTTCAAAAGGTTTGTATTTTGTGAAAGAATGTTCTAGAACATTCTTCACCACGTGCTTTTTCTTCCTTTTTGGTTTTGTCACGAGATGGGTCTAGAAGTGTTACTCCAGACTTTAAAAGCGCGTCTGCCACACTTTTGTTTCTCAGTTGAGTAGCGATGTGGAAAGTGAGTGCGGCAGTGTTCTGTGTGTTATTGAAATGGAAGAAAACGAACAACGACGACAACCGCCACGTTATTTATCCAGTGACCTATTAGACATGCTGTTAGTGCTTGGTGAATGCCTACAAAATTATCATGAGGCCTGGGTTTATGCTACTTGCTATCCAGCAAGGCGGTATCCGACTGCAGGACAAATACATAGTTTTGCCGAAACTTTGAGGCAAACTCGCAGTTATTATAGGCGAAGAGTTAATCGTGGTGGCCGCAGAACACCACCTGAAATGTTTGCTGCGGTTAGTGACAACGTTACACTTGATCGCCACACTAGCACACGGGCTGTAGGCCGCTATTTAAATATCCGCCATACCGTGGCGCACCGAATTTTGTAGAAGCACCTAAGCTGGCGTCCGTGAAAGCGTCACAACGTCCAAAAATTGTTAGAGGGGGATCCAGCGCGTAGGACGGCGTTCTGCGACTGGGTAGTCGACATGGTAAGTGGGGACTTGCTATTAATCTATAGACTACTAATATAATAAAGCTGAAGAGTTTGTTTGTTTGTTTGTGTGTTTAAACGCGCTAATCTCTGGAACTACCAGTCGGATTTGAAAAGTTCTTTTTGTATATGATAGCCAGATTCAAGAGGAATAGTTTAGGCTATGTTGCATTAGGCTAAACCTCTCAGATAACCATAAATATTGATTTTTGTTCAGTAAGTCAGAAGAACAAGCGCACCCGGACAGCTTCAATTATACCTAAGTCTATTGTTGCCTGGCAATGCGGGCTGCATCACGTCGCCCCTACCAGTTTTCTGGTGCAGAATTGGGAGCTGCTTATAAATTGCAGTCACGGGGAGTAATTAGTGCAAAAAGATTTCTAGGCCCCTTAAAACAGTTATCATAATGAAAATAGTATGCCTCTGTATAAGGGCGATGGTGTTGGTGCAGTATACTGAGGTTATCAGCTGCAATAAGCGTTGGAGCTTTCCGAACCTTATCCTTGAGCGCTCCGGTTATGTAGTAGTTTTCATTACCATCCATAAAACAAATAAATCTACCGGGCGAAGCCAGGCACTACTGCTAGTAATTAATACACCGTAAACACAAGTAATCTCAAAGCTTTAGAGGCATGACTTCCTTCAAAATCCTCTGCTAACATCCCCTTAAAATAAGTCGATTCTTATCATATAAACAATATTGACGTCTCATTTTGAGGGGATTCGTCTCTTTTTGAGAGGATTTTTCTCATTTCCTTTCCATGCTCTTGAGTAATGTTTCCCTCTAATTAAGAGCATTTTCCGTCAACCAAACAAATTTAATAATTTAACGACTTTTCTTTTCTTCATTTCTTTTAGCTGGATATCCAAGATTCTGCCGATTGCCCCTTTTTCAGAAGGATCATGTGAACGGATGACTGCTGCTTCGACAGTAATGGTGGTATCCACAGACGGAATGAACACCGCTAAAGCGACGTGAACCCTAGGTGCACCAAAGTCACACGTGCTCAGGTAAACTCAGTTTTCCAATTTTCCAGATTTCTTTTCCGGCCGGTAGACCTGTATTAACACCCAGAGGGAAATAAAAAACAAATCTATGTTGAATCTGTCGATTCGACGTCTCTTTCACTTTCATATCTTACGTTCTCTGGCCTGTCAAACAGGCAATGTGATCTAAAAATACTGTGATTTTTACTTTCTCACTAAAATGAACCGTTTTGTTGTTTTTAAGAAGCCACTTTTAATGTGTTGGCAGCAGTCAGTGGAGATCGAGTGATTGGTCCCATCTTCCTAAGAGAAACAGTCACAGCAGCGTCCTACTCTCGTTTTATGGAAAATGAACTCCAGGACATCTTGGATGATTTTAAATTGGCGAAGTTGAACAAAATGATTTTTCAACAAGATGGTCATCCAGCGCACTCCTCCAGACTGGAGAGAGAAGTTTTAAACCGTTTGTTTCCTGGACGGTGGATAGGAATTGGCGGCTTTATACAATTCTCACCACGTTCACCTCGTCTGACCGTCCTGGATTTCTTAATTTGGGGCTACGTCAGGTCGACAGTATTTTTAAGATCACCACAAACACCCGAAGAAATGGAGCTCGTCATTACCGAAGCCTTTGCGGAAATTACTCCTCAGATGTTGTCGAACGCAACAGAGAACTTCATTCGACTAGTGGCCCTCTGCTTGGAAAATGATGGACGCCACTTCGAACACCTTATGTAAATGTCCATTTGCAGTAGATGTAACGTCTGTGATTATTAATTTTTTCAGTCGCTTCGAAGACTGATTACAATTTTGTAACAAATCATTTCCAAATTGTATCTCGTTTTGTGGTATTGGGTTAAAAAGCAATACATTGTTTTGAAAAAAAAAAGAGAACAAAAAAATACATTGTGTTGTAATAAACTATGCTGTAAAATAAAATTTTATTTCATAGAAATGCTCTGCAAAATCCATTAACAGAAGCGTTAAATAACAATATCTGAAGCAGAAATCGTTCGAACTTATTGTGAAGCCTGTGTAAATATATTTTGAAAGAGCAAAATAATTTTCAATGCTGCATAAGAAGGCGTCAATCAGGAAAATCGAACTCAGCCCCGTCGCGTCGCTAGCGCGCTGCGAGCAGATTTCAAGCCGATTGCGGGTGGGTAGGCAACCCATTTCATAGTTCCGTGTTGAATCGGAACAGGCTGTACATTGGTGTGGAGAGTAAGATGTCCATCCCTCATGATTGATGCAACATGAACTCATTATGGACTGTTGGGTTTTCTAGCGTTTGCTGAGTCAGCTTCTAGAAGCGAGCCAAGTGCTTCCAATTGTGGCTAACTCAGTTACCCTATCTTATTATGCAACAGTGTGCACAGTATTTAATATGACACCAATTTGAGCTTGCCACAAGACACAACACAGCACCAAAGTGGTTAGAAGAATGCAACAGTCCACCTCGTGGTGTAGTGGCTAACATTCTGGACTGTAACTATCTTTGCTTTTGCCTGGCCATGCAAAGCCACATATACAATCTTACCTTGTCACAAGGTAAAATTTGAGAAATTGAAATGATATACACACATCAAAAAAAGTTTTGCATCACCTCGGTTCCCAGATCTCCGGCATATAGACGTTGACTGTGTATATTGTATCCAAGATACAGTCCCTTTGACTGTTCATAGATGTCACTAAAACTGCTCAAAGATGTAAACAACCATGCATGAGCAGGGCCTATTAGACGGAGGGGGTACGACAGCCGATCAGTTCCAGTCATTCCACCAGGACGAAGGTACGCTGCTCATGTTGTCTGTAGTTCTACCATGCCTAGAAGGTCAATACCGCAGTTCGATCGCGTCCGCATTGTTACTTTGTGTCAAGAAGGGCTCTCAACAAGGGAAGTTTCCAGGCGTCTCAGAGTGAACCAAAGCGATGTTGTTCGGACATGGAGGAGGTACAGAGATACAGGAACTGTCGATGACAGGCCTCGCTCAGGCCGCCCAAGGGCTACTACTGTAGTGGATGACCGCTACTTACGGATTGCCGCTCGGAGGAACCCTGACAGCAATGCCACCATGTTGAATAATGCGTTTCGTTCAGCCACAGGACGTCGTGTTTCAACTCAAACTGTGCGCAATAGGCTGCATGATGCGCAACTTCACTCCCGACGTCCATGGCGAGGTCCAGCTTTGCAACCCCGACACCATGCAGCGCGGTACAGATGGGCCCAACAACATGCTGAATGGACCCCACGGAATTGGCATCACGTTCTCTTCACCGATGAGTGTCGCATATGCCTTCAACCAGACAATCGTCGGAGACGTGTTTGGAGGCACCCTGGTCAGGCTGAACGTCTTAGACACACTGTCCAGCGAGTGCAGCAAGGTGGTGGTTCCCTGATGTTTTGGGGTGGCATTATGTGGGGCCGACGTACGCCACTGGTGGTCATGGAAGGCTCCGAAACGGCTTTACGATACCTGAATGACATCCTCCGACCCATAGTGCAACCATATCGGCAGAATATTGGAGAGGCATTTGTCTTCATGGACGACAATTCTCGACCTCATCGTGCACATCTTGTGAATGCGTTCCTTCAAGATAACGACATCGCTCGACTACAGTGGCCAGCATGTTCGCCAGACATGAACCCTATCGAACATGCCTGGGATATGTTGAAAAGGGCTGTTTATGGACGTCTTGACCCACCAACCACTCTGAGAGATTTACGCCGAATTGTCGTTGAGGAGTGGGACAATTTGGACCAACAGTGTCTTGATGAACTTGTGGATAGTATGCCACGGCGAATACAGGCATGCATCAATGCAAGAGGACGTGCTACTGGGTATTAGAGGTAGTGGTGTGTACTGCAATCTGGACCACAAATGCTGAAAGTCTAGCTGTGTGATGGTACAACATGCAATGTGTGGGTCTCATGAGCAATAAAACGAGCTGAAATGTTGTTTGTGTTGATCTCTATTCCCTTTGTATTTAACGGTTCCGGAACTCTTGGAACCGAGGTGATGCAAAACTTTTTTTGATGTGTGTATATAGGAATATGGTTTGAAAATTAAAAAGGACTCAGGTGATAACCGTTCGAAAGAGACATAAGACAATACGATGCCAGGTTCCTTTATTGGAGAAGTTATAGGAACCCGCACATCTACAGGTATTGTTCGATAGTATTTCATGAAAGTCCTTCTCTTCAAGGAGTTAGAGCCTGGAACAAAATATGACATTCGTGAAGATGTACAGCCTTGAAATGAGGCTTTACATCCAAATGAAACCAAGACTTACACTACTTAAATGTTAGGAGGGAAGAGTTACCTTCAATTCGACCGGGAATACTTTCCAAATTTATGTTTCTAGTAAACGCTTTTCTACTCCAGGTTATGGATCTAAGACCCAAGAGAATTTCTTGGAGAGATAATAGTTATTTTCATAACAACATATTTTGTATTTAGTTTTGAGTGATGCGACCTAATGTGAGTATAAGGGCATTCCCAGGTGTAACTTTATTCAATTGCAAGATGAGTAAATTTCACAATGCACAAAGTGACCAGGGGTTTAAACCTTTTTTTCTTCTTTTGACATTTTTGTAACCTTGCACTCCGGAAGTGAGAATGGTCAAGGCGGTGTAGGTTTGGTACTAAATGCTAACTCTTCAAGAGCCCTACTGGATGTTGAAGCTATTGGAAACAGAATTATCATAGCACGTTTTCTGGCAACACCCGTAAATTTAGTTGTGGTGCAGGTATATATGCCTACGTCCAGCAGTGATGATGATGAGGTTGAAGAAATGTATGAGAAGCTGGAAGAATTAATGCGTAAGACAAAGGCTAGCGAGAACATTATTATAATGGGAGACTGGAATGCAGTGATTGGTGAGGGAAAAGAAGGATTTGCAGTAGGAGGGTATGGTCTTGGTAGAAGAAATTCACGTGGTCAACGTCTTCTCGAATTCTGTGAACAAGAGAGGTTCGTTATAAGTAACACTTGGTTTACCTCATCAAAGAGGCGGAGATATACTTGGAAAAAGCCAGGTGATGATCAACGTTACCAGATTGACTATATTCTTGTCAAGGAAAGATACAAAAATCAAGTGAAGAAATCCATGGCATATCCGGGCGCTGACATCTGTTCTGATCATTCTCTACTAGTAATGAGTACGGAACTGAAATTTAAACGCAGGATTCAGGGAAACCCAACAAAGAAGTGGAATCTTGAAGCATTTAAAAGCGAGCGGACTAAAAAGCAATATCAGGAAGCCACTGATGACAACATATCATCATATGCAAACAACTCACAAACTGTTGATCATTTATGGTCAATAGCCAAACTCTCCATCGAAAAGGCTGCTGAAGACTATGTGGGATTTGTGGAAAGAGTGAATCGCAAACCATGGATCACACAGGACATTCTCTTAAAGATGGATGAAAGAAGAAAATTTAAAAACGACTCTTCAGAAGTAGGCAGAAATAACTACCGAATGCTAAAGAACCAGATTGATCGACTCTGTCGGGAGAAGAAAATGGAGTGGTGGCAGTCAAAATGCGAAGAGATCGAATTTCTGCAAAAACAAGGAAGAACAGATTTAGCCTACCGAAAGATCAGGGAAACTACTAAGAAACAAAAAGGATTCCGCACTAGACAGTTCCGTGATACACATGGGAATCCTATATCAGACCTGAATTACAAGAAGGAACACTGGAGGATGTATGTTGAAGATCTATACGCAGAACCAATTCCATACCTTTTGCCAACACGTGGCGAGGAAGACAGGCCAATTGCAGAAGATAGAATTATTAGATCAGAGTTCGATGAAGCTCTAAAATCAATATCCATGGGTAAAACACCAGGTATTGACAATGTTCCTGCCGAACTAATTAAGAATAGTGGGGATAGTACACTTGAATGGATATTCAAATTGGTAGCAAGAATTTTCGAAGAAGGTAAATGGCCTCAGGAGTTTTACACCAGCATCATCATTCCAATTCCAAAGAAGACTGTACCAGTTGAATGTAGTGACTATCGGACCATTAGTCTCATCCCTCATGCATCAAAGATACTTCTGCAGATTTTAAGGAAAAGGATGGAAATATACATCGAACAGTATCTAGACAACTCTCAATTTGGCTTTCGAAAGAATATGTCTACACGTGATGCTATCGGGTCCTTGCGATGTCTTGGAGAAAGGATGTTAAGTGTAAACAGAAACCTTTACGTGTGCTTTGTGGACTTTGAAAAAGCATTTGATAAAGTCAGCTGGCACAAGCTGTTTCCTCTTCTGAATCAAATAGGCTGTCCCCATCGATTAATCAGATTAATATTTGATCTGTATATAAATCAAACTGCTGTTGTTCGGCTTGGAAATGACGTATCAGAACCCGCTAAGATCCGCAAAGGTGTGCGACAAGGGTGTTTGCTGTCCCCTGGACTGTTCAATGCCTTCGCTGAAGCTATAACTAAGTGGGCTTTTAAAGGTTCTAATATGGGAGTGAAAGTTGGTGGAAGACTTATCCAGAATATTAAATTTGCTGATGATCTGGCATTACTTGCAGTAAATCCGCATACATTAACAAACATGTTGCAATGTTTAAATGATACAGCTACAGAATATGGAATGAAAATCAATTTTAAGAAGACCAAGATTCTGGTGATAAGTAAGTATCAACACGAACTAAATATTACCATAAATAAAGAACCAGTACAACAGGTCAATCGTTTTAAATACCTTGGCCAGATCTTCACAGAAGACCTACGATGTGAAGTTGAAATCAGGAGCCGTATAGCCATGGCCAAGCAGGCATTCCGTGAAAAGCATTCTCTAATTTGTCAACGCTCGATGTCCCTCAGCCTTAGAAAACAACTGGTTAAGACCTACATATGGCCAGTTGCAATGTACTGCAGTGAGACCTGGTCAATGAATAGAGGTGACATTAAACGACTAGAAGCGTTTGAGATGTGGTGTTGGCGCCGAATGGAAAAGATCAGCTGGGTAGAGAAAATGACCAACATAACGGTGCTGGATCGAATAAAGGAAAAACGGCAAATGATCCGCCAGATATATAGAAGGAGATCCACCTGGCTTGGCCACAGGTTACGACATGGTGGCCTGATGATCGACATTCTAGAAGGAAAAATACCCGGAAAACGCCCTCGCGGGAGGCCACGGAACACTTTCATGAGATCTTTCCTACATAGCTCTGGCCTACGAAATTATGAAATGGTCAAAAGGACAGCACAAGACCGAACAACGTGGAGAAGACTCATTGTAGGGGCAGACCAGTCGCTTGACTGAAAAACATGATGATGATGATGAATATTAATAGCTTTGCTTCTCGTTTATATAAGCTCAACAGACAAAACAAATCGTCGTCATAATGCCGTGTAACATTGTATCTGGCTTAATAACCGCCTAGGTATGCCACACCTAGCTGAAGACACTCACTGATGATTAGATCGCAAATTGTGGGGGTGCTGATTTCTTCGTTTCACCCATTGTTGCAAGTGGATTGACACATTTTATATGGGATTAAGATCCGACGATTTAGCTGGGCACTCAAAGTGTGATAGGATGTGTATTTGTCAAATAAGTCACGTATGTGTGCAGCCCTGCGAATACGTCTGTTGTCATCTTAGAACAAGACACATGGTCACATGAATCTCTGGTACCAGTGCAACAACATCTACAGATTTCTAAAGCGACTAGCGTGCTATCTCAAAGGACTTGACTGAATTTTGTCCGGTAAACTTACTTCGGTACATATTTATTTTTTCTCTTACAAATATTTCAGTCGCCATTTTAAATACCGTACCGGCTACATTAAATAAAGGACGGAAAATTTAGATTTCTGCTTTACGGGAGCTGCAGGAAATAGATAGCATGGACGTGCAGGACACTGAAATGTATTAGGAGTGGCAAAGGAACTAACTGGAACAATTGTTTTTATACATGGCAAGAATGTTGAAATATCGGAATCCAGTCAGCTTGTAAAAGTTTGAAAGTGTACCAAATTATGTTCAAAACAAGATGAAATGTGCAAGCAGAGAAGGGGTACATCAAAAACGTTTTAAGGAGGCAAACCGGTAATCAAGGGATGATTTTGAGAATTATTTGTAGTCACTGTAGGAGATGCACTAAACAATCTTAGGCATGGAGGGAAGAGTTCAATTCCCAGTGTTTTGTATAAGTTAGGTTAGTTCATTGCGGATCTAAGGCAGCGCTGAAGAAATGGAATGAGGATTTTGAAGTAAACTATTGTATGTGAATGTGAACCTTGTTGATAATAATATTTTAGATTTTGGAATTCCGCGAAAAATGAGGCATGCGAGAGAATAAATCACGAAAAAGTAAAAATAGAGGTAAAGTTACACCAATGAACCACAAACGAGGCCGATAATGTTGAATACTAGAGGAATGGTACAATTCATTTAACTGCACATAATAGTTAATTAAGCCTGTAATGAGGAGAAGATGAGAACTGATTGTAAGAAATCTATAATTGCACGATATTTCAAGTGAGAGTAGTTCTTTGAATCATATTGTAAGGGTTATATTGTTTCAATTTCCTCCATTCCTCCAGCAACATCTGGTATTTTGCCAACGTTAAAATTTTCTTGTTAATTAAGTTAGCAGATCAATATTCAACAGAGATTTAAGTTGTATTGTTACAGTCCAAATGTCTATAGGTACATCACACTTACCATTTCCTCCAAACAACTAGCATCCTGCAGTCGAAGGAAACTCCGTTAGTTGGCATTAGTTGATAAACCCTGGAACTTTCCATCGTGTATAATGCAGATCTGTAATACAAAAAAAGCAAAAACCATTACAACCGACATCCATATTGGGGGAACGTTTAGTACGATATTTCATTAAAAAAGGCCCTTTGGCACTCACGATCCGATTTCTTATCCAGTTCAAACCTAACCATTTAAAAACTATGGCCTTTCCGTTCAAACTACCGCTGTATCGGTATACTACTGTTTTCCATGTTCATGATTTGCACTTCATATTTAATAATGAGTTATGTCAGGATGTATTTCTGATTCTGCAAAGACAGGCATTTAAAAGCAACTCGAACTCTCATGATTGGTGCCAGATTCGACCTATCAGCAGATTGAACCAACAATTACCCATTTCAAAACAGAAAATAAAGTAAATTTCTCTTGAGCTACTCCTGATGGCTAATTATCCACTGGCATTTTATATAACATTAGAATTAGGAACAATACAAACGATTAACTCAATTATCCTAATAGAATTCAGTATTTCTACGTCAGGTTCACCATATCCAATCAGTATTTTAATAAGAATGCTGATTTTCTATGATGAATCATCACGAGAGGAATCTTGACTTAACTAAAACATATTTATGGTTAACAGACTTACGGATATTGCCATTTCTTTCATTTATTAAACAACACCACAGCCACCTATCAGATTTTCTTTCTACGTAAGACAACTCTTTTTCACCTGAATGATTCATGATAGAAACAGTTTACCAGCCAAACAGAAAGCTGTGCAAATTGTCACATTACGGTGAAATTGAGGTGAAATAGGCACACAGAAGAAGATTTATTACGGTAATGAAGTATCTAAACGCGGTCAACAGTTCAATGATTTTATACAGTAAAGATGGAGTGAATTTATTTTCATCTTGGTGCAGTTACCTTACCCATTAAACTCGAGGAGATACGGACGGAAGAGGGGTGTATATTTTACTATAACATACGATGAACATGATAAAGGTTATCGGTCGCTACACATAATACAGCTTAGTTTCGTCAACAAACAGGAACATAACGACAATGTACGGGTTATTTTAAAAGTAAGTGAGGGAGAATTGTTTCATTTTTACCTGAACACATACACATTAGGTACCCTGACCTTTAAGGAATATTTCAGAATGTGAAAACATTCTGCACAAATAAATTTGAGCTGTTGAAATAAATTGGGAGAACAACGTTACTTGCGTCTTACTTAATGAGAGCGAAATATCTGGAATCGAGTCACACATCGATTGCCTCCTTGCCTTACCTTATATTTACGAAGTATATCTATACAAATTGAGTAAATAAGAAATCTACTGTTCTTGATTTTTACATTATGAGGAGTCAAAATATTAGTTAATTGCATTTTTAGTACATATGGGATAATTAATCGTTTTAAGTACAATATACTAGTGCATCCTTACAATTGCTCAAGTAGATCTACTTGTGGTTGAGACCAGCAGACCAGGAAATTCGAGAGTGTCCGGTGATCCAACAAGTACGTCTTATGACAATAAGTGCATTGCACAGTTCTATTGCGAGTGAGTGGACGGAAACATTATTTATGAACTGACTACAAACTTGCTTTCACACCTCCTTTTGCCCGAGCAACAGCTGGACGGATATTTCTTTTAAAATGATTAAGATATATTGGTCACTACCAGAACATTGCAAGCGAGAAATTTATTGAAAATGAGTTATTAGTCTCCAAACTTTCCTTATTCTCTTTTCTGTCAAGAAGTGGACACTGGGGAAAAGAAAATATCAGTTATGAATAATAGAAATTGGCGGTCAGTTCAATAACGCTGCAGGTGTGCCCTGTAGTCCATTCAAATGCGCATGTCACGGCGAATCAGCTGATTAAATGCAAGAAATGTCGTATTTGGAATATGTTAAAAAGAAGACGACTGAGGAGCGGCGAAAGTACCCATTTGCCAATGGCTGGGAGGAAGGTTCATGCCAAGACATCTGCTAATATCTAAGTATTAAGGAGCTGCTCATTCTTTTTGGTTCTCCCTTGATTTTTAGCCTATTTTCACTTTATGAAAAAACGAGTTTATGTGATCACCTTTTGTCCGTGTGTAAAGGAAGGAAGGAAGCTTGTAGTTTAACGTGACCGTTAATCGCGCGATCATAAGCCACGGGACCTCCGTTTTACGTGGAATCCGAACCACAGGACATGGCATTTCACATCGAAAATCTCACATGCATTGACCGGGAATCGAACCCGGTCCGCCTTGGTGAGAGGCATACAGCTTGACCGCTGCGCCACCACGCCCCATGTCCGTGTGTGTATGTGTGTGCATATGTGAGTGTGACCCCCCTTATAACTTCTAAATGGCTGGAGCTATCTCAATTAAACTCGGTAAGGTCATATCACTACTTTGGCCGACCCCGACCGTGTCCTTCAAATTGCATTACGTCTCACCAATCACATATAGCGGCTGAGCGAAATATTTCACCGGCATTCTATATCTCCGAAACTGTTACTGATATCACCCTGAAATTTTGTACGGAGAGGAAGGGCACTACTAAAAGTTCGTCTATGAGACTTTCAAAAACCTGTTAACTACTATACTGACATGGCGGCCAAGCAAAATTGAACATTTTAAATAGACCATTCTCGCGATTTCACCATCCAAACGCAATAAAACTTGGTACAACAAATGTGTATACACATTATAATGCACTGGCATCTAATTTTGTTCAATTTTTCACATAACCTCAAGATGCCGGCTGTGCGCAATTTTAAAATTAAATTCTCATTTCTTGTGTACTAATTATGCGATCGAAGTGAACGTTTGAATAAAGAACCTACGCAAAAATCGTAATCTAATAGTACATAACTCTATGGCCTACATACGAGTATATGAAAAACCAACATGGCGACCAACCGAAATATTTAGATGGTTCTCAGTATCTATTAATCTATTATAGCATTCAAACTGAAATATTGTATGTTGATAGAGGCTATGAACATAAGTTCACATATGGGTCTTTCAATAACCTGGTGAGCAAAAATCTAACATGGCGGCAACGCAAAATATAAATATTTAATAGGGCGTTTCTCGTGATTTAACCATCCGAGCGCAGAATAACTTGGTACGGTAAATGCTTATACAAATTTTAATCCACTGGCATGTACTTTATAATTGTTTTCATAATCACAAGATGACAGCTGTGCGAAATTTTAAAATCAGTTTTTCATTTCTTGTGTCCTTATCATGTGATTGAGGTTTGAATACTACACCTACACAATAATCTTCATGTAATAGTACATAACACTATGACCTACTTAGAAAAAATCCAACATTGCAACCATCCGAAATATTTAGACGGTTCTCAATATCTACGAAGGTATTGCAGCAATCAAACTGAAATTTTGTATGTTGATAGAGGCAATTAACATATTTGGTAATCAGCCCTCCCTTGAATTTATATTAGCCTGTTTCTATATCTCCAAATTAACTTCAGTTAATTTACGACAATTTGAAAAGTGTGAATTGCAGGCATAGTACTTATTGTTCAGTGCTGCATTCGTAATCTAATAAAACAATTGATTTTCAGTCGGTCAACACGATTGTACCCAAATGAGAAGGGTTATTCCCTAATCCTGAAAAAAATTACATGAGATTTATAAATACACTTGGATGACCAGTTTCGATCGTCAAGCGATCATCATCAGATTCATTACACTTAGGCTATAAAATCTATGTCTGAATATATGGGTGAAAATATTTACAATATGTAAACTCATTTAGTTGTAGGATTAGTAATGCAACACGCCAGTATTTGTTAGTTGTAGTCTATGTGATGTTTTGTTGAGAAGTAGTGATTGACCTCCGGAATTCGCCTGTTTGGAGTGAATATGTGGTTGCTGTAAATGGTCAATTCTGATTGTCCTGTATTGCACAGGCTACTTATCTGGTTAGGGTCTTGCCCGGTCCTGTTGCGAGCAGTTCACTTGGACACTTATTGCACTGAATTGTTGAGTCTTATAAGATCACCTATTGTCCATGTGTGCGTGTCTATGTGCGTGGGTGTCCCTAATAAAATCTAAACCACCAATGAGAATTAAATGAAACTCGGTAAGTCCGACCTTGACCGTGTCTTTTTAATTTTAAAACGTTTCACTAATCCAATATGGCGGCTGCGCGAAATATTTCACTGGCATTCTATATCTCCGCAAGAGCAACAGATATCACTCTGAATTTTTTTACGGTGAAAGAGGTTACTACTAGAGATTCTTCCATATAACTTTCATAAACCTGTTAAGTACAAAACGAACATGGCGGCCAAGTGAAGAAGAAACATTTAAATAGACTTTTCTCACGATTTCAACATCTGAGCGTAGTGAAACTTGGTACAGCAAATGTTTATAGTCATGGTTATGCACCGGCATCAAATTTAGTTCAATTGTTTACATAACCTCAAGATGGAAGCTGTGCGAAGTATTAAAATTACATTTTAATTCCTTGTGTCCTGATCATTTGATCGAAATGAACGTTTTAGCAATGAACCTAGGCAATAATCTTCATCTAATGATACATAGCTCTTTGGCCTAGACATATAACAATTCTACATGGTGGCCATCCGAAATATTTAGACGGTACTCAATATCTACGAATCTATTATATTAAGCAAACTGAAATTTTGTATGTTAATAGAGGCTATTAACATAAGTTTACCTATGGATCATCCAATAACCTGGTGAGCACAAAAAGCAACATGGCGGCGACGCGAGATTTAAATATTTAAATGGATTCTTCGCGCGACTCTTCATCCGAGCGCTCTGAAACTTGCCATGGCATATCTTCATAGAAGCTTTATTATACTGACGTCTAATTTAATGGAATTTTATGAGAACATTGAAACGCTGGCTGTGCATAGTTTTAAAATCTCGTTTCCATTTCTCGTGTCCTAAGGGCCAGTAATTTACATGAAAATAGGCTATTTTGCTCTTCTTGGAACTACGAGTTGTTATTGTTATTATTATTATTATTATTATTATTATTGAAAGGCAGATGACCTCGTAATTCCACCCCTTAAATCAACAATAACTATTATTATTGTTATTATTATTATTAATAATAATATTATTATTATTAGCAAAGTTAAACTTATCTGAAAACAATTCAACTCATTACAAACAGTACACATAAATGACGTTCTTAACCTAACATGCTAAGGCTAAACAGACTGGCTGCGTGGTTCAGCGGTAACGTTCTTGCCTTTTTTTCCCAAGGTTGAAGGATCACATCCTGCCCCAGTCAGGTGGCATTTGAGGGTACGCAAATACAAGGGAGCCGTGTCAGTAGATTTACTGGCACGTTAAAGATTCCCTTCATAGCAAAATTCTGGCACTCCGGCGTCTCTAAAAGTCGCAGTGGTTAAAAGGGAAGTAAAACCAATAACATTATTATCAATAAAGCTCAGTAATTTTCTAGGTTTGTGCCATGTCTTGTGTGGGGTTTCACCTAGGACACCAAGCTGGCTCATCAGCGGGCTCTTGGTGTCCCCGCCCGGACCCCCAAAGGAGTAGCGAACATAAAAAGGGAGATAGCACGCAGTTCACTACTCCTGTGGGGGTCTGGGTGGTGGCACCAAGAGCCCGCTGATGAGTCAGCTTGGTGTCCTAGGCGAAACCCGACACACGACACGGCACAAACCTAGAAAAAAGGCTGAGTTTTGATCCACTGGCCATGAAAGCCAATATACCATTATTATCATTATTAATATTAAGGCTAAAGAAATATAAATACCAAAATTGAGATGACAATTTTGTGTCTTACATGTTATGGTAGTGATAATTTACCAAAATATAATTCACATAATAAAGATTTATGAATTTTACTTTAGTCATTTAATCACACATTCACACACAATATATACAATGTACAGTATATGTACTTTTAAAATAAACTTTTTAATGTTCCGAGAGCAGTCTTCCCATACTATAGTTCCCGGCACGAGGAAAGAGTTGCTGAAAGCTGATGAATGAAGTAGAGGAACTGCAATTAATAACATAGACCCATAGCAAAGGAACCAAAATCGAAGCTAAGCTACAATGTGACTAAGTTGCATATCCTACACAAGGAGCCTCCTTAATCTGAACGAAATCCATTTTGGTCACTGAATGATGAATCCTAAGCTTTTAATTTTGAAATTAATTTGTTTTGTTGTTAGTTCAAATTTTCTGAATGAGATTTGTGAACAAGCGATTGTTCATTAAATATTACACATTAGGGGTTGTTTATACTATTTCTCAGGGCTCAAAAAACCAGAGTTATTCGAAAATTTCGGGGATTTGTGCACAGGGAGCTGCTAATTAATTTACTGAACAAATTAATTACATAGAAAATTTAAGTATATAAGAATACGAAAATGATTCGCTATACAACAGTCCTCTGGTGTATCTTACAACATTGATAGGTGTATCACTTGCTATTAGCAGTAAATTGTCAACTACAGAAGTAATCGTACTGAAATTGGGTGCATTAGCTGGCAGTAATGACTGGATAATTCGGCGCCTTTTTCTGTGGTGTTGCATTAATGGGTTATGGATAATGGGTATGCAAATATCAAAAAAATATTGGATTGCTTTAACTTGTGGCTTATTTAACGTGACAGTTCAAGTTGCAAATTGCAGCAATACATTTTTGTCATGAACTAATGTTCTCGTGCATAAATATCTGGTGTGGTTAGACAATTTATAAATATAAATAATAATTCCTATGACATATTATCCATAACACCCACTAAATTGAACCATAATACGTGGAGCATGAATGTCGACCTTTAGATTGTCACTGAACTTGCAATACCGCACATCTGACAATGCTCATCCATTCCATTATTTGCCTTACGATAGGTCACGCATCCTCGAGGTGTGGGCATATGCCATCCAACAATACAATTCACGTTAGGTTTATTTTCCTGAGTAGAGGCATAAAGATAAACATGATGTTCAGTAAATAACATAAAGCTTACTCTCTCCTACTGTATATACATATATGGGAATAGTTATAAGTCTTTTTCTTTGAGGGCGTGGTGGCGCAGCGATCAAGCTGTTGGGCTCTCACCAAGGTGGACCGGATTCGATTCCTGGTCCATGCATGTGAATTTTTCGAAGTGAAATGCCATGTCCTGTGGTTCGGATTCCACGTAAAAAAGAGGTCCCATGGCTCATGATCGCATGATTAACGGTCACGTAACACTGAAAGCTTCCTTTGCTACTAGTCTTTTTCTTTATCAATGAATTTGAATGTTCTTGTGATGACTGTTAAGTGTTGTATCCTACACAAAACTCCACTTTTAGTATGTTTCGTTCTAGTTCCACTTTTTCATCCACAGAAATTGTTTTAATAATTAGAAAAGTACATCCATCCTCCATTTTGAATGTATCGAATAATTTATCTTTCGCCTTCTGCAGAAAACGCCACGAGTGACTACATATTTGCTGCATTTCGTCATTGGAACTCTAATAAATAGTGGATTGTCGATATGAATTTCTCCTATATTCAAGATGGCAGCTACGTGCTATATACAGTACGATAGTCTTACGATTAATGCAAGCGAGGTATCTCATCTGTCCCCCCCCCCCCCCTCTTACAAAATGTCGTGTTAATTGCGCATTTGGATCACGAGTTGTTGATTTTGAAGTTTTAACAGCATGCTCCGCCACCATCTTGAATATATGAGAGGGTGTTCTTTATCGTTTGGATTTGAGATATTCTATCACTAAAATATATAGAATTATTTGCACATTTTATAATTTCAGGATTACCGCTCTGCGTTAAATTCAGTGTCATATTAGTATGTACGTATAATGGTAACGAGGTCTTTTGTATGGTACTCTTCTGTTACTACATTTCGCGTTAATTGTGCTATTATATCGTAAAGTACTGATATTCATGTTTTAATAAAAATGTTATTGATTTTACGTCCCTTTTAACAACTGAGGCTTTTAGGTACGATGATGTGCTGAAATTTTGCACCGAAGGGGATCTTTTACGTAAATATACTGACACTGCTCCATCACATCTGCACACGCTCAAATGCCAAATCACTGCGCCAGGATTCGGCGACGCAACCTTGAGCACAGCAGGCGGAAACGTTACCGCTGCACCAGTCTATTCCTGTTTTAAGAATACGCCCAGCTTCCATCATGAACGTATGAAGTCGCTGTTCTTTTTACTTAGTCGCATGATGACAATTGCAAGGTTCTACATTACTGCTGATTTTCATTGTTGTATCTTAAAAATGCTTAAAGTTATTCCGGATCATATTATATAATTTGAAGATGGCCGCCTGATCTTGTATTCAATGCATTATACTTATGGCTTATTTCTGCAAGGTCCCTTATATGGTACTTCTTTCTTACTAGGTTTCATATTAATTGCACAATAACATTCTGAATGATACACTATTACGTTTGGATATTACGCCCGGCCGCCATCTTGAAAATGTAAAGTCACTCTTACTTTACTTTGTGCATATGAAACTCATTATAGGTTTCGACTTTATCGCGAATTTTCGTTATTGTAGTTCTAAAACATAGAATGTTGTGTATTTTTAAATTATCATTTTTACGAAGGCCGCTGCGCGTTATATTCCGTTTTATAAATGTATCATTTACGCTACTGACGCCTTTTATATAATACTCCTCTTCTTCTAAGTGTCTCCTTAATTGTGCAATAATAACCTAAATTACTAAATTTTATAATTTAATTGTACCCCATCTTGAATGTATGGGGTCACTTGCCTTCTGCTTTGGGCATTCGAAGTGACTTATAAGGTTATATTGTGCCCGTTTAGACCGGAGTCCGCACGACCACATATGCATTTTACCAATAATCAGTCAGCACGAGAATCAAAATATCCCGGAGCGCCAGATGGGTTAAAGCAAATCGCAAAAACGACATCAAATTTAAAAAATGCTTTGCTGATTTTTGGCTCAATGCAACAATAAGGATAGAAGGAGATTTAATTGGGTGTAACACATCTGGTAAAATTATCTCAGTTTATTTTAAAGTTAAAATCTGACTGCAAGAATGCTCAAAGCAGCATCATCCACGTGTGGCGATCCACACTCTTATTTACACACAATATACAGAAATCTTCCAAACACATTTGACAATCTTTTTGGAAACACAAGTCCGATTAATAGTCCTGTGGACTGTGTTCCAAAATTATTAATATTTAATTCCAGCTCAAAATTAATTGTCTTTACTGGAAATAACGTAGATCACTGTTTGACTATTTACATGATATTAACACTCGTAGAATAAATGTTTATAGAATTCTTAAACTTTCACTTGTTTTTCCAGTTTCAAAAATATATCGTCGAAAATATTATTATCATCGTAGCAACACAAATTATTAACACATATTAATAACATCTGAAAAGTATTTGACCATTGAGCATAGCATCGAAGAACTGTGCGAAGCACAACAACAATTAATTGTTCTTCTGACATTAAACATTCCAGAAGTGACTCGATTATGAACTTCAAGTTCCAAACAAAATATATGATTTCTGAATCATTAACTCGATCAATAAATGGTTGAACCATTCAACTATTCAATTATCCACTTGGAATCATTATTATAAAAATATTTATATTCATGGCCATTTTTAGCAACTTTCACAACTTGCAATTCTTCGACAGAATGCGGAAATTAGAATTGTAGTTTCATAATGAATTCATTTAGTTCATGGCACTAGGATTGAAAATATCCTTCAAATTATTCGTGGTTAAAGAATTATTTTTAATTGGCAGTGGCCCATTCTATTATTTGTGTAAGAACACAATATTACAACAACAACGGCAAAGGTCTTCCTCTGAAGAAGAATAAACTACTATCATGACAAATCCGGGTTCTAGCAAAATCAAAGTCTAAATGGAATTCGTAAACAAGGTTGAAATAAGAACTGATGGTTTTAAAGAAATAACCTTCGGGTCATTCATACGACGAAAAGTGTGGCTCCAATACTCCTACTATAAACCTGAGCCATCGAACCTGCTATTTGATTGATGCTCGAAAAAACCTTCATTCCTGCGACTTAACATGCGCACCTGGGAATGGCATTTCAACTACTCCACACACATAAATTATCTTCCCAAAATTTATACAATAAATCAAGCCTCTGCTTGTTATCAACACTGGAAGATTAATAAACTTACAAGTTTATTTTATTTTTCCATTCAGTTCAACCCGTGAATTTACCATCCATATGAAAATCTTTATTTCACTTTCGAGTGTATTTACGTCATGATTTTATATAAATACAAAAATATCCTATTTGATACAAATATCAATTGCTTCCCGTTTCATGCTTCTCCGTGTTATCTGAAAAATATATTTTACTCATAGCAAATATCAACTGTTCAACCAGAACTGAAATGTTGGTTGAATGCGGGCTTGCGCTAACCACTATCCTTCGGAAAATCTCCTGTTCCAAACTAGAAATGTTTAAACTACTTCATAGGCTCTTTCAATACATATGATTATTAGAAAATATAATATCCAAGAATTATTTAGAAAAATATGAAAATTATTATTATTATTATTATTAGTGGATTATTATTATTATTATTATTATTATTATTTGAATTATGTTTCATTATCATCTCATTATGTGAGAATCCACATGTTCGAACCTTCGAATATGGAAAAAAATATCCATTCCTCAACAAAAATAAATTTAACTTTTACAGTTACATCGGGGTTTTCCGTGGTTTCCTTAAAATATGAAAAATTCAAATAAATGCTCGAAATGCTCGGTCATCGATCCTAAACTGTTCTGAGTGCTGAAAATACTCAGAATAACTCTAACAAGTCTTGCGTAAATCATTGCAAGATTTAAATACGACGAAAAAAATGTGTTGGTCATCTGCAGAAAAATATTTTGTTCCAATTAGCTAGGCATAATATAATTCAAATGTGGCTTACATTTCTTGATGGTCTTGAAGCGTAGTAAACCTGGTCTGTACCAGATTTATCCGTAGACATGCCCTATCGGACAAGCATGTATAATCCTTGTATCGGCCGCCATTGTAGACCCACAATTCGTCTAGTCAGACATAGTGGTAGTATTTTTCGACGTTTGAATAAACTGTGGTTCCATTTTAATATGGGCTTCTATCAAAGCCATAACAGTTTGTTGAAATAGGGTCAGATCTAAGTGATCTCTTCTTAAATATGTCAGTTGTAACATAACTCACTGTAATCTCATCAGTACAAGAAAAACATTGACAGTCTAAGCAATTAACGGCTGTTCTGAAGATCGTTCCCTGGGCATGGTTTATTAATATCACCATCTGCCATGCGCTAAGCAACCTGCAGTTTCCCTTGCGTAGACTAATGAACGCCACCGTTATAGACTAGTCTTCAATGTACTGACAGATCGAAGTGGTTAACTAGTTACAAAAATGAAAACTGACTTGAAATGGATTTAAACAACCAAGTATTAAGTTACTACTGGACTGTGACAAAATACTATTTTCTAGACAAAGTCTAGCATATGTCCTTTTAGAAATATAAATATTTCCACCAATGTCTGTAGGAAAACAATCACCTCAGTGATTCTCCTCACCAGAAACTTACTAAGTTCCAACTCGTTTGCGCAGCACTTCTCGTGACTATCACGATTTGAAAAGAACTTCTGCGTAGATACGGCAACCATGTGCCTTGGCTCAGCGTAGACGCAACTTGCTTGCCAAGTGCTTGTGTTAGAATGAGCTAACCATGCCTGTTTCAGCTGGCTTTTATTCAAAACGGTCAGGGTCACGCGTCATCGCCTGATATCTGGAAATCCTCATATCTCTTGAATCCCTGGTCCGATTTACTTGATACTAATTGCGTTCTCTTTCATTTGGCCGTGCCAGTAATCTGATCCCAGTCTCAAGTCTCTACTCCATAGTTAACTATTTAATCAATAAATAGCCTCCACCTCTGCTGTTACTCGCTACGTCACTTGACATCCAACTATCGGTAAAATTCTTCTAAATGCTTCTCGAAGCAATGTAGCGCGATATTCAAATATCTGAACTTTCAAAAGCGGCTACAGCCTTTCCCTTGATATCTAGGTGTCTGAAACTTGGAATACCCATTCCTAGAATTGGGCACATCCACCCCACACCTTGCAAAAAATAAAAATTGAAAAATTTTTATTTTTCCTATCTACACATTAAATAATCTGGTTCTTGAATAATAGATCTTCAAATTCGATGCATTATAAGTTCCCACGATGTTACCAGTTCGTGTATTGGCTACTTCATAGCTTCCATTATTGTTTACTTCCACAATATTCAAAATCTTCAATTTCTCCAGGTTTAATGTCAAAAATATCTTGATACTCTTCCAAAATTTTCCCTAGCTCTGGGGACTCCTTCTCAGTGTAGACTTCTCTTCCTTCAGCTTCATGAAAAATCAGAGACCATTGAGCATCTCCCTCGATGTCTTCCTCTTCTTTTCCCTCGAAGTTTATCTCTTCGGTATTCTTGAATTTGATCGTCTCTGTCGTCATATCTATCACTGCTTGATATTTCTGAATGAAATCTGCTCCCAATATCATGTCAAAAGCCATGTCCTTCATTACAACAAATACATGTCGGAAATCATGTCCTCCAATCGTAATACATAAGTATAATTGCGTTTTACACAGAGATATTTTATTGGGTATTATTCCTTGGATCTTAATTCCTGATACTGGAATTTCCTCTAAATTCTCTTTGAGCTTCCACAGAATATAAAGCTTCTCACTCACCAGACAAAGCATAGCCCCAGTATCGATCAAAGTATCGACAGGCATACCAAATACTTCGCATGATATGATTGGCATTCTAATTCTGGTACCCATTTCTTTTCGTTCGTCATTCTGTTGAATTAAGTCATCATCCTCTGCTTGCCATTTAATAATTCTGGAAGTGAAAGTATTCAAAATTCTATCTTCTACTGTGAATTCGAAGTGTTTTTTTCATTACCATTCCCCCGGGATTGTTGTGTTCCCGATGGACCTGGTTCGTTGGGCCTCTGCTCCACAAATTGCAAGTTATCTTGGTGTCTTGCTTCCAAATTTTTCCTCGTCTCCTTGTTAAACTCTTCATTGGACTGACGAGTATCTACATTCCCTCTGTTATTGTAGTTGTTTCTACCATAATATCTTCTTTCCTGGTACCTTCCTTGACTATCTCGTGGTCTTCTCCATCAAGTATTGTATTGATTACCACCATCCGGTCTCGCATATGGTTTGTAACTGTATCTGTTACTATACTGGTTCCATCCTCTCTTATTTGGATCTTCCCTCGGCGATTTCTCTTCTCGCTCCTCTCGAATCTCTCGAGGTGTCTGAGAATAACTATCAGCCATAACAGCATACACAGCGTTGTTACTCTTTCCTCCCTTCTGATGGAAGAATTGTGCGTTTGTATGATCCAGCTTCTGTAATACTTCATCAAATTGTTCCATATTATAGATATCAGCAGCGATCAAAGTCCTCTGGACGTCTGCTGGAAATTGACGTATCAATGCAGTAATCAACTCGTTATCTGGCATCGGCGGATCTAAATGTTGAAGTTTAGACAGCTGTCCAGAAAAGTACGTAGAGTATCGAGTAGGTTGTGACGTCGAGAATCTCTTCGAATATAACTCTGCTCTGACTTGCTGTTGGGTTTCCGGGGACAAAAACTTCTTCAATAGCCCACGAGAAAACTCCTCAAAAGTGGTTAGAGTGGATCTAAATGCTCTAAACCAAAGAAGTGCAGGACCTTCCAAGAACTTCCCTATCACTCGGATCTGTCTTTCTTTAGGGATCTTAGAATCTTTCAGGTAATCACCTGCTTCTCTCAAAAATTCCACGGGTGTTACAGAATCTCGCCCTGAAAATTTAGAAGGCTTGTCTTCTATATTCTTAAATACAGTTATGGGGTTGGATTGAAATACTGTCCTGACCTCATCCTGTCTTTGACTATCCGTTTCTCTAGCTCCTCCTAGATTTATCTGTATCTGTTCCTTTCCCCTTACATTTGGCATTTTTAACAGATGATCAGACTGTTTCTCATCCTTGATTTGACTTTTCATAGCCTCAAGTTCCTTCTGGTTTTCTTCTGCCATCTTCTTAATTGCTTCAGTTTCTTTACAATGGATATCTGGTTCATAACAGCCTCATGACTTTTCAATGACCCTGTCATATCTGATATGTCCTTTTGAGTTGCTTGGATATCTTTGGCAATTACTTCAATATGGGATGACAAAGATTCCCTTATCTCCTTGATTCCCTCTTGATTCTCCAGCTTGAGTGTGTCTTTAATTTCATTGACAACTGTGGTTTTGATTTCAGTTTGCAACTCACTAATCACACCTTCTCTTATTTCTCCCATGACAAGTTCTTTGAATTGTTCCGTTAAACGTTGAACAACTAGAATTCCCATCTCGTTACTCTCCTTCTTCACTCTGACTTCCAGGTTGACCATGTCTTCACCAACTTTCCTAAGACCATGTTCTATCCTATCAGCTAAGCTTTGGGATCGAAGATCGGCATCGCGAAATTTATCGTCCATTAAACTAGCGTTAGTAGCTAATGAAGTTTCGAGCTCATGTGTTTTATCGCATAATTTTGTTCATTTTACTCTCAAGTGTCATTTTCAAAATTTCAGAATTCTCTTTAAATTTACTTTCCATTGAATTAAATTTACTGTTTAAATTTTCTTTCAAGTTACCTTTTAACCTGTTTTCTAAAGAATCAGAATTTTCTTTAAGTTTATTTTCCAAAGAATCAGAATTTTCTTTAAGTTTATTTTCCAAAGAATCAGAATTTTCTTTAAGTTTATCCTCCAAACTTTCTTTAAGTTTATTTTCTAAAGACTCAGAATTTTCTTTAAGTTTATTTTCTAAAGAATCAGAATTTTCTTTCAAGTTATCTTTTAACCTGCTTTCTAAAGAATCAGAATTTTCTTTAAGTTTCTTTTCCAAAGCCTCAGTATTTTCTTTCATAATGGCTGCTACACGCAGTCCAGCCTCTTTTGAACTCTCCTCCAAACTTCTCATCATCCTCATCATTTCTTCCATAATTTCAATTATTATTCAAAACTTAGGGGTATACAACAGTGGCAAACACAAGCTTATAACTAGAACAAGAAATATGAATAGCTAATTGGAACACTATAATAAAATGAGATTTGTCCTAATATCGACGTGATGGAAAAACAAAAGTCTCTACTTTTACGAATTACATTTACCATAATATCACAAGAAAAATATGCAAGTTCTCAAATATCCTCCACCTGGATTCTAATAATGTGTATATCCAGTCATCGAACGTTTACTACTGAATTTACTTGACGCCCTAATGGTTAAGCCATTATCAAAAATAATCAAACCCATTCTAATTATTAACCAAGTTAAATTTTTACTTTTCCCCACTAATTGGGTTTCCTACTAATTTATTCATCCAAACCAGACATCTCTCAACTCCCAAAATATTTCTATAAAAATTATCACAATTTCAAATCGGCATGCGATTGACCATGTCTAAATCGGGACCCACGTTCGAAGCCATTTCTCTCTCTATCTTATTTTATGTGCCCGTTTAGACCGGAGTCCGCACGACCACATATGCATTTTACCAATAATCAGTCAGCACGAGAATCAAAATATCCCGGAGCGCCAGATGGGTTAAAGCAAATCGCAAAAACGACATCAAATTTAAAAAATGCTTTGCTGATTTTTGGCTCAATGCAACAATAAGGATAGAAGGAGATTTAATTGGGTGTAACACATCTGGTAAAATTATCTCAGTTTATTTTAAAGTTAAAATCTGACTGCAAGAATGCTCAAAGCAGCATCATCCACGTGTGGCGATCCACACTCTTATTTACACACAATATACAGAAATCTTCCAAACACATTTGACAATCTTTTTGGAAACACAAGTCCGATTAATAGTCCTGTGGACTGTGTTCCAAAATTATTAATATTTAATTCCAGCTCAAAATTAATTGTCTTTACTGGAAATAACGTAGATCACTGTTTGACTATTTACATGATATTAACACTCGTAGAATAAATGTTTATAGAATTCTTAAACTTTCACTTGTTTTTCCAGTTTCAAAAATATATCGTCGAAAATATTATTATCATCGTAGCAACACAAATTATTAACACATATTAATAACATCTGAAAAGTATTTGACCATTGAGCATAGCATCGAAGAACTGTGCGAAGCACAACAACAATTAATTGTTCTTCTGACATTAAACATTCCAGAAGTGACTCGATTATGAACTTCAAGTTCCAAACAAAATATATGATTTCTGAATCATTAACTCGATCAATAAATGGTTGAACCATTCAACTATTCAATTATCCACTTGGAATCATTATTATAAAAATATTTATATTCATGGCCATTTTTAGCAACTTTCACAACTTGCAATTCTTCGACAGAATGCGGAAATTAGAATTGTAGTTTCATAATGAATTCATTTAGTTCATGGCACTAGGATTGAAAATATCCTTCAAATTATTCGTGGTTAAAGAATTATTTTTAATTGGCAGTGGCCCATTCTATTATTTGTGTAAGAACACAATATTACAACAACAACGGCAAAGGTCTTCCTCTGAAGAAGAATAAACTACTATCATGACAAATCCGGGTTCTAGCAAAATCAAAGTCTAAATGGAATTCGTAAACAAGGTTGAAATAAGAACTGATGGTTTTAAAGAAATAACCTTCGGGTCATTCATACGACGAAATGTGTGGCTCCAATACTCCTACTATAAACCTGAGCCATCGAACCTGCTATTTGATTGATGCTCGAAAAAACCTTCATTCCTGCGACTTAACATGCGCACCTGGGAATGGCATTTCAACTACTCCACACACATAAATTATCTTCCCAAAATTTATACAATAAATCAAGCCTCTGCTTGTTATCAACACTGGAAGATTAATAAACTTACAAGTTTATTTTATTTTTCCATTCAGTTCAACCCGTGAATTTACCATACATATGAAAATCTTTATTTCACTTTCGAGTGTATTTACGTCATGATTTTATATAAATACAAACATATCCTATTTGATACAAATATCAATTGCTTCCCGTTTCATGCTTCTCCGTGTTATCTGAAAAATATATTTTACTCATAGCAAATATCAACTGTTCAACCAGAACTGAAATGTTGGTTGAATGCGGGCTTGCGCTAACCACTATCCTTCGGAAAATCTCCTGTTCCAAACTAGAAATGTTTAAACTACTTCATAGGCTCTTTCAATACATATGATTATTGGAAAATATAATATCCAAGAATTATTTAGAAAAATATGAAAATTATTATTATTATTATTAGTGGATTATTATTATTATTATTATTATTATTTGAATTATGTTTCATTATCATCTCATTATGTGAGAATCCACATGTTCGAACCTTCGAATATGGAAAAAAATATCCATTCCTCAACAAAAATAAATTTAACTTTTACAGTTACATCGGGGTTTTCCGTGGTTTCCTTAAAATATGAAAAATTCAAATAAATGCTCGAAATGCTCGGTCATCGATCCTAAACTGTTCTGAGTGCTGAAAATACTCAGAATAACTCTAACAAGTCTTGCGTAAATCATTGCAAGATTTAAATACGACGAAAAAAATGTGTTGGTCATCTGCAGAAAAATATTTTGTTCCAATTAGCTAGGCATAATATAATTCAAATGTGGCTTACATTTCTTGATGGTCTTGAAGCGTAGTAAACCTGGTCTGTACCAGATTTATCCGTAGACATGCCCTATCGGACAAGCATGTATAATCCTTGTATCGGCCGCCATTGTAGACCCACAATTCGTCTAGTCAGACATAGTGGTAGTATTTTTCGACGTTTGAATAAACTGTGGTTCCATTTTAATATGGGCTTCTATCAAAGCCATAACAGTTTGTTGAAATAGGGTCAGATCTAAGTGATCTCTTCTTAAATAAGTCTGTTGTAACATAACTCACTGTAATCTCATCAGTACAAGAAAAACATTGACAGTCTAAGCAATTAACGGCTGTTCTGAAGATCGTTCCCTGGGCATGGTTTATTAATATCACCATCTGCCATGCGCTAAGCAACCTACAGTTTCCCTTGCGTAGACTAATGAACGCCACCGTTATAGACTAGTCTTCAATGTACTGACAGATCGAAGTGGTTAACTAGTTACAAAAATGAAAACTGACTTGAAATGGATTTAAACATCCAAGTATTAAGTTACTACTGGACTGTGACAAAATACTATTTTCTAGACAAAGTCTAGCATATGTCCTTTTAGAAATATAAATATTTCCACCAATGTCTGTAGAAAAACAATCACCTCAGTGATTCTCCTCACCAGAAACTTACTAAGTTCCAACTCGTTTGCGCAGCACTTCTCGTGACTATCACGATTTGAAAAGAACTTCTGCGTAGATACGGCAACCATGTGCCTTGGCTCAGCGTAGACGCAACTTGCTTGCCAAGTGCTTGTGTTAGAATGAGCTAACCATGCCTGTTTCAGCTGGCTTTTATTCAAAACGGTCAGGGTCACGCGTCATCGCCTGATATCTGGAAATCCTCATATCTCTTGAATCCCTGGTCCGATTTACTTGATACTAATTGCGTTCTCTTTCATTTGGCCGTGCCAGTAATCTGATCCCAGTCTCAAGTCTCTACTCCATAGTTAACTATTTAATCAATAAATAGCCTCCACCTCTGCTGTTACTCGCTACGTCACTTGACATCCAACTATCGGTAAAATTCTTCTAAATGCTTCTCGAAGCAATGTAGCGCGATATTCAAATATCTGAACTTTCAAAAGCGGCTACAGCCTTTCCCTTGATATCTAGGTGTCTGAAACTTGGAATACCCATTCCTAGAATTGGGCACAATATGGCATTACTATATTTTAATATGTGGGTGAATATGTAAAAAAAATAAAGAATTTAGTTTCATAATTGAGCTGAAAATAGCAAATTGTTGGATTGTGAACAGATGCTGGAATTTAATTAAACTGTCACATAACTATCCCATTTGACGAAGAGGGATTTGTAATGAGGATGCAAACATGTCAAATGTTCCATTGGTATGTTCTTGAACCGATCCTTGTGAAACGTGGTTTCGGCATGAGCGTGTCCCTCCAGCTAACCTGCCCACTGGCCGATTCAGAACTGCTAATACGTGAGTGAGCTTGCATTTGCCTGGTGTGAGAAATACATGTACATTATATTATGGTAAGGATGTAAGATGAGCAATGAAGCAAGCCTGTTCCGCCTCGCAAAACTGCGCAATCAGGCAGTAGAGAAAGAGTTTAGTCAAGGATTCAGCCGTCAGAGAGCGTCCTCCTTCATGGAGTGCCAGCTAATTGTTACCACATATTTGATTCAATTAATCTTTTCTAAATGGTGGTAAGATTTTCCTTATAGCAAACATAATATATAATATATTAGTGTAATCGTGGGCCGTTTGTAAAATACTGAAGTCACTTCAGAAGGATTACTAACATCTGGCGACATGTATTTCATTCTTCGATGCAATCGTACAGAATGAAAGGTGAATCCTGTGATTTAAATAAATCATTTCTTCTCTAAATAAAATATTCAAAAAGCGTGTTCAAATTGATTATTCTGTTATTTGTTGAAAATAAATATGAGAATAGTAGACAAAATAGTGTCCTGTAGACCTGCGTTCATAATTGTACGTAGAAGGCTATATTTTGAACGCATGATACATGACAATTTTAAACTGTCAGAAGTATTGCATTTTCCACGACCACGTTAATACCAAATGAGACGTTAAGCTTTAGTTCGTGTCATGTGTATGCAATACGAGCCACATAGATGTTTACTTGTGAGATAACGTGGTTCAAACAACCAGTAAACATTATTAATGTATTGCAAAAAGAGGCCAGATTACAGTAGCAATAGAGTTTCGTATCGAACAACAAGTTTGAAATACAGTAGAATAAAATAAGAAATAAGAAACGATACGAGTACATTTAACATGTGTTAATATTGGAATAACATAAAAATTAATTAAGAAAAAATAACATACAGATTTGCAATACCTTTCTCAAATTTCCCACAATATCAAATCAAACAAGATACAAGTTGTATTTGTGTAATACAATAATAATGCAAAGTAGAAAGTTATCATTAATAATTAAAAGTAATGTGAGTCGAAAAATCAAATGTTAATAATACTCAATTTATCTAGTGTTAGGGTGAATCATTTAACAGCTAATACTGGATGTAACTTTCTTTGATTAACAAATAACAAAACATTACTATCTAAATTGTTGTCAAGCTGAGAGCTTACTGTGAGTGCTTCACATGTTTGACAAAGGAGAATTCTTATGAGAGTCTGTGCTGTTTTTTTTAGCCGACTAATATCTTAGGAAAAATAAAATGCTTATAAGAGCACCTTTAGTCTGTGTGTTTGTGTGTATGTGTGGGTGTGATCTGTGTGTCCCCATAATAAAATCTAAACTGCTGAAGAGATTTTAATGAAAGTCCGTAACGACAAACCTTGTTCAACCTCGACCGTGCCTTTCAAATTTTAATATCTTTAACCAATTCAACATGGCAGCAGCGCGTAATATTTCATTGACATTCTACATATCTACGAAACTGTTACTGATATCACCCTGATATTTTGTACGGTGATAGAGAATAGTACTGTTAGTCCACTGTTTTGACTTTCAGAAACCTGTTAGGTACAAAACAAACATGGCGGCCAAGCGAAGTTAAAATTAACTTTCTCGTGGATTCATTCATCTGAGCGGAGTGACACTTGGTACGCTAAATGTTTATATAATAATAAATTTAATGACATCTAATTTAATTTAATTCAATTGTTTTAATAACCTCATTATGGCAGCTGTACATAATTTTAAAATTCAGTTATTGTTTCTTGTATCCTAATCACGCTATCAAAATGAACGTTTGTATTCAAAGAACCAGCGCAATATTCGTCATCTACTGGTACATAACTTTATGGCCTATATATAGAACAGTCCAACATGGCGATCATCCGAAATGATTCACCGGTTCTCAATATCTACGAATCTATTACAGCAATCAAACTGAAATGGTGTACAATGATAGAGGCCATTAATGTAAGTGCAACTATGAGACTTTTAATAACCGGATGAGCACAAAACCAACATGGTAGGGACGCGAAATTAAAACATTTAAATGGATTTTTCTCGCGACATAATTATCCAAGCGCTATGAAACTTAACACGGAATATCGTCATACACATCTTAATATACTGAAGTATAATTTAATACAATATTATGATAACGTAAATATGGCAGCTGTGCAAAATTTTTAATATCGCGTTTTTATTTTTCGTGTCCTAATCAAGCAATAGAGGTTGGTATAATGAATTATCAATTGAATTTTCATCTTCTGGCATATAATTCTATAGCCTATGTATAAAACAATCCAACATGGCGGCCATGTGATATATTTCACCGGTTCACAATATATCTGAAACTAATTTAAGCCATCAAATTGAAATTGGGTATGGTGACGGGATCTATTACATAAGCACATATAGCCTGTGACCTTTAAAATCGTAAGAAGCACACCGCAGAGGAATGAAACTTAGCACAGCGAGTAAGTATTCAGAAATTGGTATATAGAGACATCTCATGTTCAATATTGTTTTCAAAATATCAAGATGGCATCAGTTAGACATTTTTAAGACCTTAATTGTTTTATTTTTCGTATCTCATTCAAGCGATTGAAGAGAAGATTCGTACTGTTATAATAATTATAATCTAATGGCACTAAATTCTGTAGCTTACTTTTCGCAAATCATAAAAGCCGTGCATTTGATTTTTCTTAAAACAAACTCTCGTGACTCAAGACAGAAAAATGCCATCTTTCGAGAGGAATCTTAATCACCGATACTGAAAGTTATATATTCTAGCATATAATTTATTAATGTTATGGTGGTGGTGGATACATAGGTCGTGTACCAAATACCATTTAATATCCAAGAGAGTATTTACTGGAAAATACCAGTAGATTATATGAAAATAGGCTATTTATTTCTTCACGGAACTACTTGTTAATCAATGAATATTCTCGTTTACTGAGACTTTTCCTTTTCACGTTGAAGGTAATTTGGCCTAGAATTGCACTGTTGCCTAAGATACCTTTGATGGTTTATATAAAGAGACCTGCTACGCAATAATCATGTGAGTTAAAAGTTTAGTCATTTGATACTCTGATAACAAGTTACATTTGATGGCGTGTACGTATTATAACGTAGAAAGCGCAACAGTTTATTGCAGTTTCCCTATGTGATTTATATGTGTCTAAAACATACAGGAGCAGACGACAGCATTGGACTCCACTTCACTTCCCACATTGAAAAGCGTAATGATTGTCAAACATTTGTCAAATACTTGGCATTTCATAAAAAACAGTGTTCTTAGTACATCATTCACTAACTTATCAATGTGGAGTTTCATACTGGAATCGTGATGTATGTACATCCGTAGTTCCTTACAGGTATTACACCTCGTTAACAAATTTCCATCCATTCTATTGATCGAATATTTCCTTTTTGGACTGAAGGTTGTCAATTTACTTTTTAATATTGAACCATATGACATTATATACGCTCCATTCGTGAATGTTGTCTATATAATTTTGTAATTTCTGGACATCCTGTTAAGTCCTTAACAATTTAGTATATTTTAGGCCATTTGCATATAAGAGATATTTTGATTCATTAATACAACTGGGGTGATCATTTATTAATATCATAAATAAATAATGACCCCATTGTTTGAACCTTGCGGCACGCTAGTTTAAAGCAATGTAGGTGAAGGATGTGGCATTTGCATATTTTTGCTATAATATGACGTGGGTAATTTTGTGAAATGCTTTAAAAATGAGTGAAAATCAAGAATCTAAGGGATTTGAAACCAACTGTACAAAGTTACGAAGATGTGCAGATGAAGATGGGATTGGAACAATGCTGTGTTTAAATATCACTCATATGTGGCTTTACATGATTGAGAATTCTGCTAAGAAGAATCTGTTTTTAATATTGAACCATATGATATTATCTACGCTCCATTCGTGAATGTTGTCCATATAATTTTGTAATTTCTGGTCATTGTCGTTATCGTTGTCAGTCTATAAATTTAAAATTTGGGAGGAGTCACCAGAATCGTATAATAACCATAAATTTGGAAATACGTTATGTTTTAGAATTGAACGAGACAAGGAATGGCTATTTTATTACATCAACACAGACCTTTAAAATGTAATGTTGGGACTCTGTCTTAGAGAGATAGAGGGTGTTTTTATGCCGCACATCAACCATCCATACCAAAGAGACCATGGTTTCAAAACACACACATGAGCAGACGTCACCTCACCTCTATAATTCGCATGCTATTAGGCCATGTATGTAACCCGAGCCACCTTACCAGAATTGGAGTTCTCACCCAACCACATTAAGATGCCGATCAAGACGAAATCGCTAACCTGAACCATATCATGGTCGCCTGCAGTAAATATTAACAAGCAACAGCCACTCTATACAAAAGTCTACAAGACTTACGTAGGCTATACCTTTTCCCACCAACATACATAGCCTACTTCAGAACCCGAAGAGACGCTTATGCCTTGCCCTCACACAGTTCTTGAAGGCGCCTGATACCAACATTAGTATGTTTTAGTGTATGTATGTGTATGTTTTAGTATCTTTATTGTGCGTGTGATTTTAATTCATTAGTGTTCTCTACCTCAAGTGATTATAAACTATGACAATGAAACTTTGTCAAACTTTCAGGCGTTATTTCCTTTTATGTATTCTTCTTTGAAGCTCTCCCTGATTTTAACATACGTTTTTTTTCTCTCCTGTCTCTGTTTATTTAAAGTACTTGCATCCTGCACCATATCTGTGTTCTGCTGGCTGCCTGGCCAATGTGACCTGATGCACCAAATATAAATAAAAAGTGTAATGTGGGATAACAACAACTCCGCTGCCCTTTCTATGCTTCGATTTCTACTTCTTCCAGCTTAAAATGCTTAATGCCATTAAAACAATGACGATAAAATTATCCAACCGAGCATTTTATTCCCTAAGGACATCTGGATTGGAATAGAACAATGCTGGTCTCGATGGACCATACAGAAAAAGAAATGAAACAAGCGTTATTGGAAAAAACGTTCGACTCAGATCCGGGAAACGTGGTAGCATATATGTTTCAGGTACTGGATATTTTGCTGGAAAATCAAGAATTATCATAGATAATGTAAGGAGTACTTTTGAAATTATCCATAAATATTGATAAGAGACCAAGGGACGTAGTCATGAGGTCACTTTTCGAGAGGGTTATTTGCCAGTAGATAAATATTATAATGGTGGTCCTGTATACCAATCTACATTTCTTGCTTTAAGAAATGTTTCACAGCTAGCAATTTTTCTCATACAAATGGCTCTTAATTAGCCGTCAATATACTAACCCTTGTTGGAAGATATACCATACCATGTTTCACAGTGCTCGGATGACTAAGTCGCGAGAAGAATTTATTTAAGTAATGCAATTTCGCATACCCCAATGTTGGTTTCTGCTCATCGGGTTATTGAACGACCGATTGTTTTACTTGCCGTAATGGCCTCTATCAACATACAGAATATCAGTTTGATTTTTGTAATATATTCGTAGATATAGAGAATCGATGAATAATTTCGAATGATCGCCGTGTTGGATTATTCTAATACTAATAATGATAATTGTTGTTTTAAGGGGCCAAATATCCAGGTTATCAGGCCATGGATTATTCTATAACTAGGCCATATTATTATTATTAACTAGTGGATGAAGACTATTGTGTTGGTTCATTTAACAAACGTTCACTTCGATCGCATGATTGGGTCACAACAAATAAGAACATAACAAAAAAAATTCGCACAGCCGCCATCTAACATCTATGAAAACAATTCAATTAAATTAAATGCCAGAAGATTAAAAATCTTGTATAAACATTTACCATGCTAAATGTCACTGTGCTCAGATGATTAAGACGCGTGTAAATCCGATTTGAATATGTAATGTTCGTGTGGCCGCTATGCTGGGTTTATACTCATGAGGTTACTGAAAGTCACATACATGAACGTATTGAAATGGCTTCTATAATCATACAAAATTTCAGTTTGTTTACTTACTTACTTAGTTACTTACTTACTTACTTATCTGGCGCTACAGCCCTGGGTGGGCCTTGGCCACTTCTACAGTCTTCGATCTGTTTGGTCCTGAGCTGCTGGTCTTCACGGTCGAATGTTCATTGTCCTGAGGTCAACTTCCTCTTCATTTTTCTATCTGTTACGGGGCCTTCCCTGTCGCCGTCTTCTTTCCATTCTTAACTTGGCTACTTTCTTTGGCATTTGGTTCTCCTCCATCCTTTACACATGTCCATACCATCTCAATATTTGCGCTTTAATACAGTAAATCTAACTATATCCTCTTGATCTAGTATGTTTTGTTTTCAGCATTTGTCCTTATCCTCCATCCATCCCATTCATGGACTGGACTATATATTCTCCTGATAATCTTCCTTTCAAATATTCTTAATTTATTTGCATCATCAACTAATAAATTCCAAGTTTCTGAGCCATATGTTACAACAGGTCTAATAAGGGTCTTTTATACGAGGCACGTCCAGAAAGTAAGTTCCGTTTGGTAATAAAATTAAATTGAGTGCAGATACAGAAAAATTATTGATTGCGCAACATTCTACACCTCTTAAACTAATTTTCCACATAACCGCCGAACTTTTGCAGGCTTTTGTACTAGCGTGGCACAAGTTTTTGGATACCATCTTCATAGAAGTTTGCCGCCGACCCGTAAACGAGAGTGAAAACTCCCCTGAAAGATATCCTACTGTTTGGCCACCACTGTTAGGCAAATTGCGTGCTTACCAGGAGAACTGCGTATGTTTAGGAGTTCTCCTGACCACATACGCAATTTGCCTAACAGTGGAGGCCTAACAGTAGGATATCTTACAGGGGAGTCTTCACTCTCGTTTACGGGTCGGCGGCAAACTTCTATGAAGAAGGTATCCAAAAACTTTTGCCACGCTATGACAAATGCCTGCAAAAGTTCGGCAGTTATGTGGAAAAGTAGTTTAAGAGGTGTAGAATGTTGTGCAATAAATATTGTTTCTGTATCTGTACACAATTTAATTTTATTACTAAACGGAACTTACTTTCTGGACGTGCCTCGTATTTTAAGTTTTGTAGATCTAGACAATAAATGGGATCTCAGTAATTTCAGATTGGCGTAATAAGCCCTGTTTTCAGCCATTATTATGCGATGTATCACCTCGCTTACCTTATTAATATTAGTCATCAAGGCTCCTAAATATTTGAAACTTCGTACATTCTCAAAATTGTGACCATTTATCATCAGATTATCAAGGTTTCTTTACCCTCTATGGGTGTCATGTGCATGTACTTCGATTTATCGTCATTTACATCTAGTCTTTTCCTTTTTATGTCTTCCTCTAACTCAACCTTCAAGTATCTCTAATTTCTAGACATTGGCACTATATCATCTGCATATGCACAGACGTGTGTGGATTTATACACAATGTACTCAGTACCCTTGATTTTTTATATAACCTGATTAATTGCCAAATTAAACAGAATAGCTGAAAGTGCATCACCTTGCCTAACTCCTTTACTGAGAGCGAAATCACTTCCAATTCTTCCATCTACCATCACCTTTACCTTGGCATCTTTCATTGTAATTCTAGTTAGTTTGATCAGTTTCTGTGGTATTCCTATCATCATCATCATCATCATCATCATCATCTTCATTTCCCCTTTTCCAGTTGACACTGGGTGGGGGCAAATATGGTTCCTCTCCACTTTGTTCTGTCCTTCTACCATTCCTCTTCGGACACAGTGTTCCAATCCAGGTTCCGTTTTCTAATACTATTCTCCACCGAGTCCATCCAACGCATTCTTGGTCTTCCTCGTCCTCTCTTCCCTGTCATCCGTCGTTCCAGTGCTCGTCTTGGTAGCCTTACTTCATTCATCCGTTTGACATGTCCAAACCATCTCAATCTGTTTTGCTCCAGTTTGTCATTTAGTTTCTGTACTCCCAGTTCTTTCCGTATATCTTCATTTCTCACTCTGTCCCTCCTCGTTTTCTGGACCATACTTCTCAGGAATCTCATCGCAGTTGCTTGTAAACTGCTCTCATCCCTCTTAGTCATTGTCCAAGTTTCTGCTGCATATGTCATTATAGGAACATAATATGCTTTGTACATAACTTCTTTAGCCTTAATTGGTATATCCTTGTTCCATAATAGTCCCCGTACCTGTTGGTAGAAAGCACTTCCGAGTTGTATTCTTCTGCTAATTTCCAAATCTAGTCTTCCATCTTCAGTCAGGTCACTTCCCAAGTATTTGAAGTGTTTCACTACTTCCAATTCCTTATCTCCTACTTTGATTATTCCTTTTCCTTCTTTCTTATCTATACTCATCACCACTGTTTTACTCTTCTTCACTTTTATCTTCAATCCCCATTGCTCAATCTTTTCATTTATTACGTCTAACTGTTCTTGTACCTCCATCTCATCCTCGCCCCAGATCACAACGTCGTCTGCAAACAACAATACCTCTATATTCTTTCATTGCTGCCTTCATGATGTCATCCATCACCATTACAAACAATAATGGTGGCAACACACTTCCTTGCTTTGGTCCAGTGTCAATTTTAAACCATTCGGATGTCCCGACTCTAGTCTTCGCACTACTGTAGCACTCCATGCACATTCCTTTTATCATGTCTCTCAGTTCCTTGCCTATCCCCCTATTTGTTAAGCTTTCCCAAACTGTTGTACTAGGGATGCTATCATAGGCCATTTCTAGATCAATAAAAGTCATTACCATATCCTTCCCATTTTCCCCCCTCTTTTCAATGTTCTGTCTCAGAATGAAAATGGGTTCCACTGTTGACCTGCCCCCTCTAAATCCAAACTGCTCCTCCTCTATTTGGCTTTCTACCTTTACTCTAATTCTTATTTCTAGGATTCTTTCCATTACTTTGGCAACATGCAAGATGATGGCGATTCCTCGGTAGTTACCACACACCTTCCTGTCTCCTTTCTTGAATATTGGCAATATTATTCCCTTTTTCCAGGCTTCAGGTACTTTTTTCTCTCTCCACACACTCCTGAGAAGTCTGTATGTCCACTGCAGTCCCACTGGTCCTGCCGCCTTGATCATTTCTATTGCCACTTCGTCCATTCCCACAGATTTCCCCATCTTCATCTTCCTAACTGCCCATTCCACTTCTGCCATAGTAATGTCTGGTTCTTCTTCCTTTTCTTCCTCCACCGTTTTGGCTGTTTGCGTAACTACTCCGCATGCCTGGCGTCTCACCTTCAACAGCTCGCTGAAATATTCTTTCCATCTCTCCGTTATCTCTTCTGGTTTTGTCAATATTTCACCTTTTTTGTTTTTCACGAACCCAGTGTCCACCTTTTCATTCCTTCTGCTTTTTATAATTCCGAAGAGCAATTTCTTTCCACAATGTAAATCCTCCCTTATTTCCTGAGTGAATTCTTCCCAGCTTTTCTTCTTTTCCTCTGCAATTACTTTCTTGCAATATTTGTTTGCTACTATATATTTTGCTCTACTTTTTCAGTCTGTTTTGTTTTCCATCATTTCCATATACACATAAAACTTTTCCCTGTATACATTGTCAAACGCTTGTCTGAAATCTACAAACAGCATATGTAGATCAGTATTATGTTCATAGCACTTTTCCATCAATTGGCGTACAACATATATTTTATCTATTGTGCCTCTGTTTTGTCTGAAGCCACATTGCATTTTGTCCAGAACTTCTTCTGCATATGGTCTTAAATACTGTAACAAGTACATTTGAAAATATTTTATAAATAATATTCAACAATGTTATTCCTCGATAGTTAGAGCATTCATATTTATTCCCTTTTCGTATATTGGGAATATTATTCCTATGGTCCATTCATCAGGGATCCGTTCCTCTTCAGAAATTGTAATAATCCACTCATATATCTCGTGTAATACTTTTTACTACAACTTTTGATCAGTTCACGTGTTATCCATCCTCTCCTGCTGCTTTATGGTTGTTTAACTTTTCAATAGCATTCTCCACATCTTCCAGTGTGGGAGCATTTATGAACTGCTGAGGTCCTATCTGCTTCATCTGCTCTCCATTTTCCTCCATCACAGATTCTTCCTACTTAAGGAGCTCTCTAACATATTCCGTCCATCTGTCAGTTATTTCTTCTTCGTTTTGTAATAGATTACCATTATTGCAGTTGCAGCCATTCAGTCTTGGTTTATACCCTTTCCTAAAATAATTGATTTCATTATAAAATTCCTCTGTCTTCTTTTTTAACCTTTGCGTTTCTATACTCTCTATTTTTTCTTAAGCATTTCCTTCATATTCCTCTTACAAATGTTGCTAGCCTCTCGTCTACTACTTTCATACTTTTCCCTACTCAAACTTGTCTCTCTCTGTAGCATTTTTGCTCTTGCTATGTTCTTCTTTCTTATCGCTTCCTCACACTCTTCATCAAACCAGTCATTTATTTTCTTCCTGACCCCACTCAGGGTTTCTTTTGCTGCACACTGTTTGGATTATTGTACTCTTTTCCATCTTTATTCAATTCCTTCCTCTTGTCTACTTGTCTTCAGAATACTATTCATTTTGGATTGGAAATTTTCATTCCTTCCAGTTGCTGTAGTAGCTCCATGCTCCATTTCCTTCTTTCATTAGGTTGTCTTTTCTGCACCATTGCCAATCTTCGTCTCACCACTGCTTTAACTAGGTAATGGTACAAGTCACAATTTAGCCCTCTACTTTCTCTTACATCTATAATTGATGTCGCATGTCTTACTGTCACTAACATATGATCTATTTGGTTTACTACCATACCTCCCGGCATTTTCCATGTTCCTTTATTAATTTTTTTTATGTTCAAGGCAAGTGCTTTTAATTATAAGGCCACTCGTTGCTGCAAATCGTCCTAGCTGAAAACCATTCTAGTTTGATTCCTCATGCTATGTATAATTTCCTGCTACTTGCTGCATACATGCTTCTTTCCCTATTTTAGCATTGAAATCTCCCAAAATAATAATCATGTCATAATTTGGAGTTTCTTCTGTTATTTGTACTAACTCATCGTAGAATTCCTCCTTCCTTCCCTAGTACGTTTATTTAATGGTGTAGATCCGTATATATTGCCAACCGGTGAAATATTTCTCATGGCCGGCATGTTGGATTGCTTTATATATTGCCCATAGACGTATGAACTAGTAAGTAGAGATCATTGCGTTTGTTTATTTTATAAACTTCCACTTCAATACCTTGGATTAGGTGACAAGAAATAATATTAGGCCTAACATTTTAGAATTTTGCACTGTCACCATTACAATTTTATGAACGCAATTTCATTAAATTAGATACCGATAAATTGCTCTTTCATAAAGATTTCCCGAGCCAAGTTTGAAGACGCTTGGATGATTAAACCATGAGAAATGTCTATTTAAATATTTGAATGTAGCTTGCTGCCATGTTGGTTTTGTGTCTATGCGTATTATGAAAGTCCAAAAGCTGTATGTATCATAGTATCGTCAATTACCATACATACAATAGTTTAGGCTAATACCTGTACTGGTTTCGGAGCCATTGAATGCGGTGAAGCATTTCTCGTGGCCGTCTTTTTGGAATGGTAGAACTCATTAAAATTTGAACAGCTCGGTCGAGTTTGGACAAGGTAGTAGTACAGTAAGTACTTTCCGAGTTTTCTTGAAATTGGTCAAGTCGTTTAGATTTTCTTAAGGGACACGCACACACGGACAGACAAAGGGTGATATCATATGTTGAAATTATGCTAAAAAGGCCGTTTGCAATGTCAAACACATTTTCGTCCTATATTTCAATTGTGAAGCCTCCGTGGCTTAGGCGGCAGCACGCCGGCCTCTCACCGCTGAATCCGTGGTTCAAATCCCGGTCACTCCATGTGAGATCTGTGCTGGACAAAACGGAGGCAGACAGGTTTTTCTCCGGGTTCTCCGGTTTTCCCTGTCAACATTTCATTCCAGCAACACTCTCCACTATCATTTCATTTCATCTGTCATTCATTTAATCATGGCCCCAGAGGAGTGCGTCAGGCCTCGGCAGCCGGCACAGTTCATATCCTCGCCGCTAGATGGGGGCTTCATTCATTCCATTCCTGACCCGGTCGGAGACTGGAAGCAGGTTGTGGATTTTCATTTTCATTTCAATTGTAATTGTGTTCTTGGGATACGTTTTGAGACATGAGTCCTAAAGGTCTTGTGTTCGATTCCCCGCTCAGCCAAGAAATATAATTCTGATCTGAGGGCTGGATCGAGGTAAACACTCAAACTTGTGAGGCAGAACTGAGAAGAGGTGATTTCAATTCCCACCTGAGCCATTCTAGAATTGGTTTACTGAGGTTTCCTACTTCTGCTCCAGGCAAATGCCACGGTGGTTCCGAGCATACTGCCATGGCTACCTTATTCCCAATGCCGTCCTTAATTACATTATATACTCACTAAGATACACATCAAAATAAAAAAGATTATCATGGAAAATCTACACACAAACCGAAGTACACAGAGCTGAATGATCACGATGTTGCAAGCTCTGAAATAAATCAATAACAACGTTCAAATTGGACGTCGTATACGCTAGCTGATAACCTGTCTTTATTAGGACTAACTCACCCAATTTAAATTATCTTCAGGAACACCGGAGAGAAGGTGACTGGCAACTCTTATGTGATTCACCTAGCATAATATTGGTCAAATTATAATGGTTGAGAAACGATTTTCTCTTTCATATTAAAATTTTCTGTACGTATTTTTGCACCATCGAAATACTAAGAAATCTGAAAGAGTTTTCGCATGTAAATAGAAATGTTCTCCACTGAACGACGATCAACTGCCCCATGAGGTCATAGTGAGCCTGCTAACTTGTTAAAAGTCAAGAAATAATGTTTGAACAGTTTTGCTGGGATGCATGTTTCTCAAAACCACAAACAATCCGCGTTCTCAAGCAATCCTCAATGTGTTTTGCATCCATTTTAAATTGGACATGAAAATGTAAAGTATGCGGTGACTGATTATGCTCTGTACATGTTAAAATGACGTGAATTATTGAAGAGAATAATTTTTATTTGTTATTTGTTACCTCACTTGTTGGGCTTATCGGTTTGCCTGGGTCATTGAAATCTTGCAAACAGTTTCAATGAATTGAATACAGTTGTATGATAACCAAAAAATTACGTTCATGTGTCTTATCCTGAATGTCTAACTATGTCATTCATTTTTAGAAAGCATACTTGTAGTTATACTTGTAGTACTAGTCGAGCTTTGTGGCTAAGTGGTAGGTCACTTTTTCCCTCGATGTAACTACAGACTAATACGAGAGAAAAATAATAGTGTTCAGTATCGTTTGTAGGATATAGAGACTCCGTGGCTTAGGCGGCAGCACGCCGGCCTCTCACCACTGGGTCCGTGGTTCAAATCCCGGTCACTCCATGTGAGACCTGTGCTGGACAAAACGGAGGCAGACAGGTTTTTCTCCGTGTACTCCGGTTTTCCCTGTAAAAATTTCATTCCAGCAACACTCTCCACTATCATTTCATTTCATCTGTCATTCATTTAATCATTGCCCCAGAGGAGTGCGTCAGGCCTCGGCAGCCGGCACGGTTCATATCCTCGCCGCTAGATGGGGGCTTCATTCATTTTATTCCTGACCCGGTCGGAGACTGGAAGCAGGCTGTGGATTTTTCATCGTTTGTAGGATATACTTGCAGTGCATTAATACCATGCAAGCAGAGAAATATCGACCTTCCTGACGACACGCGTTAGTTGGGCTGCATAAAACAATATTATTAGGGGCAGCTGATTCACCCGGTATTGTACTTTAAAATGGTAATAACATTGTTTTTGAATCCATTTCCGTGAGGAAGAAAGTTGGAAGAATGATACAAATTTCTATTTCCTAGTTGTTTATTGCCAAAAATAGCGTTTATTTTTAAATAAAAACTTTATGCTGACGTAGGTTTGAGAATAAAAAGATCTAAAAAACCACATATTCCATTTTCTGGTTACAAACATAACCTACAGGAGAGTTTCGGATGACTCATGTTCTTCTGGTGTCAGTGCATTTGTAAATCTTTTGGTGTACAATATCGATATTTTCCTCGGGACTTGAACTTTATTACCACTCCATCAATTTATCAAATGTACGCATGGATTAACCACATACAAGATGGACGATTGTAAGTTAGACCAGTTCAGTGGTTCCAATGGATCTTCGCGTACTTACAATGATATTCACTTGGACTTCCTATTCCATTACTGAGGGATGATGCATTCAAAACGCTTTCGTTATACAGTACGAGTATCAAGGAAAGCGGTAATACTAGGGAAGGACTACAATTTATTTGCTATACTGTACGATTGTTTTAGAGAGTCCTTTCAGAATGAAGTCTGGCTTCATATATTTAAGAAAGTCTCCCATGAAGCAAGTAGGAGCTCCCATCAAATCATCCGAGGACGTAGCAGAAGAAGAGCAACAACACCAGAAGAAAAAGAATGAGAAGAAACGCATGTGATATAAAGGACAATATTATTTGAGTAGGACCGTATCTTGTAAATTGGATGATTTGAAATTGATACACCTTGCACTCATTATCAGTCACCAAGATTATTATACCAAAGCCAGTTTCAGTAATGTGTACACTTTACAAGATAATATTGTGTTAACACTCCCCTCACATTATGGAAACCTTTCCCGTCCAATATCCGTTTCTTGCGTTTTCGCACAATTTTCTTGTGATGGAAACAGCACCTATTGAACAGACACTCCTCAATTTTGTATCTTCGAATACCTAAAGAGATAATCACATCTTGAAATATATTCCATGCAAATGCATATGCAAAGCATCCATGGAACATAGAAAGAAATTTACTTCGGTACATGAAGAAGTAACAACAATGATTATGCCTGATATTTTAGTGAGTAAATCAACATATTGTCCAGAAATATTATGTGTCAAAGTATACATTTCGAGGTTAGATGGAAAGTAATGCACAATAATTTTTGTCTCCCCTGGTATTGCAGCTGGATTGTTGAAATTTAATGACGATATACCTAGGTAGTATTAAGTTTGCACTACAGAGGGTGTTTTGTTTTCATAATGATGTTATTGGTTTTACGTCCCTTTTAACTACTCTGGCTTTTAGAGACGCCGAGGTGCCGGAATTTTGTCCCAAAGGGGATCTCTAACGTGCCAGTAAATCTACTGACACGGCTCCCTCACATTTTCGCACCCTCAAATGCCACCTGACTGCGCCAGGATATGAACCTGCAACCTTGGGCCCAGGAAGCGAGAACGATACCGCTGAGCCCCGCAGCCATCCAGTGTTGTTTTCATGTGCAGCTCTAGTGAGAGGAGCCTTAACTACAACACAAACATGGCGCGCATGTTACTGCCGTCAACTTGGGTAGAGCAGCGAAGTATAGTTCGATTTTTGTGGGCCAAAGGGCATAAACAAGCACTTCCTTAGCAGATTGAGTCACTTTGAATTTCTGTCGTCCTGGGAAGCCATCATGTTTCCACTCCATAGAGGCAGCTGTTATCGGCCTCCGAGAGAGTGGCGGATCACTAAGATTCACACGACCCTCTTGGAAGAATGCACATCTCCTGGAGGCATTGTTGTGGTACATACGGTCGTCCACATACGGGCCACTCATGTCCCTGTGAATTTCAGTTTAGTCCTTTGGCCCAAGAATATCGAACTACACCTCGTTGCTCTTCACAAGTTGACGACAGTAACATGCACGCCATGTTTGTTTCGTAGTTCATGCTTCTCTCGCTAGAGCTGAACATGAAAACAAAATACTCTCTTTGGCACAAACATCAAACTATATCGTCGCGAAATTTCAACACTCCAACTGCAATACCAGGGGAGAAAAAATGATTCTGCGTTACTTTCCGATCTGAATTCGTACTTCCCAGCTAACCTGTGAAGCAAATCAACGGTGACGTTATTAAATGTTTAAGACTTTTGCGTCATGTTTACTAAATTGCCCAAGATAATTGGTGAAAATATCGTGGCTTAACATTCCCAAACCCTTCAATTTCGTACATTTAATCCTGTGCATAATACGTTTCCACTGCATAACTTCTCCGCATTCATACGGAATGTTGTCAATGACATGCATGTTCTCATTTTTACAACTCATTTCCAGGACTCCAACACGAAATGATTGGTACTTAAATAAAATACGTTGGTAAAGTCATTTATATGAAAATGCCATCAAACAAAAGCTTGCGCGTCTTCTCCCGCTGCATATCAATTGTTCTTCGCCCTTCTTCATCACGCCACCTTCCTTACTGTGCAGTGTCCTCCTGCTATCTGCAATCTCCTCTATCTCCATCTCTGCCTCCTCCTTGATATTATTAATGCCATCCCCCCCCCCTTTTTCTTCCCCTTTATTATAATGCTTTTTCCCGGGTGTATCATTTCGAGAGTCAAGATATTTTAGAAGGAAAGGCCTATATAGCTATAATTCTTGCCACTAACGATCATTATATGCAAAGTGTCTTCTTTATGGAACGGAGGATAGGGGAATGCCGTGGAGGTGTGGGGAGGAGTCTGGATTGGAAGGAGGGTTTAGCTTCCACCTTGGGCTTGCGATAGAAATGAATAATTCTTAAAAGCCAGGCCTAGAGAATTTCTTACGCATCACAGAATGTCGGAAATAATGAACGCCATGAAGAATGTGAAATCACAATAGTTACCATATATGCGCAAATGAAGTAAATTTTGCTTGAAAGTTGTATTGCTCTTTTTGTGAAATAGCAATGACTTTACACAAGAAATGGTACTACATTCTGATTACTTCTTGTTCTAAATGTATTACCTGTTCTTTTTCACTTAAATACTCGAGGGATTTCTTCAGTGAACTATTGTCTATGAGATTGGTTTACTTACCTCTGATTGAAATACCTTGTATGTGAAAATTATGTTCCCTTGCATTCTGTTGTTTATGGTGGTCACACAAGAATCTATATCCACAATTCTTTGGTACTTTACACTTAGGATTAGTGTGGTATACAACGTAAAGTAGGAAATTGAACCTTAGTACATTTTTCGTTGGAGTCACGCTGCTTTGCTGCGGAATAGAAAATTTTAGCTGTTAACTTCTTTTTCCATTTCATCCCCTAAGGTCTGGTTACGACCCTAGCTGGATGTAGATATATGTACAGTGCAGTATATTGTCGCACTCAACTATTTGTTTTCTCCTGAATTACTTGTACAGTAGGTTTCCTATATTCGTAAGCATATATGAAATTAATTGCTCTTTTTTGGTGTATTTCTACTCATTTTTTATTCCTGCGTACCGGTACATATTACATTAATGTACATAAGGTGAATGATTAAGAAAGGTATATATGCTCCGTAAATGTTGATTGCTTATTCCACAATCCCCTAATCATTTTAGAACAGCAAATACACTAATATTATGTTTCACATTTGTAACATGTGTATTCAAAAGTGAGGCCTAATAATGTGAATTGCTTCACCCGTTCAATGGGTTCATTGCCGATATTAACCATTTTGCTGGAACTGCATGATGGTTTATAGAATAGCGTATATTTTGTTTTTGAGGTGCTTAGGATTAAATAATTTTTTAAAGCCATGTTCTTAGTAAATTTAGATCTCTTTGCATATCCTCTATACTCGTTTGTTCACAGGCGCTCTCCTATAGTGGAAATATATCATCTGCAAATACAAATATCTTACCAGTGAACTATAGATACCCTATATCTTTATTGAATATTAGGAACAGCACTGGTCCACGCCCTGACCCTTGTGGGACACCGCAAAACGGATTTTGTGGAAGCAGCAATGATTTGTTTTTGTAACAGCTGATGGTGTGTGTATATACCCCATGGCTTAGTGACTAGCATCCTTGGCTGTCATCCTTTAGGTTTCAATTCGACTCCTAGCTATGTCAGGTAATTGAACTCTGTTCTGAGGACTGGAACGTGGTACATTGTGCATCGCAAGGCCAAACTGAAAAGAGGTGGGTTCGAGTCACACTTCGACCATCCTAAAAGTGATATCCCACTTTTAAACCAGACAGATGCCTGAATGATTTCTAACTGAAGGCCATGGCCACCTATTTCCTAATTCTCACCTCAATCTTAACATGGAAATTAATTACCACGATGTCCAAGTCACGAAGTAAAACAACGCCAACAATTTTCATGCGAAAAACCTGTTTTATTACTATTGCGGCACATTGAAGCGACTTCACACGCACACGAGGAAGTGCTTTAGTACTGTGTGTTAGCACATACAAGTGTTGGAAGTAACCCATACGCATCTATAATCAAATTGTCAATCCTGAGGGCAATGCAAAAGATTGTGGAATAATTTACTCTTCTAACTTTGAGGGGTTAGCTTGATCATTTAATGAAACTGAGTAAAATTATATTGTCATGTTCCTATATTCAATAATCTGGATTATCAATTACAACGTTTAAGTAGATTTTGAATGGTCTACAGGATGACACAATATGAGGATGAATCAGTCCAATCAGTCGTATCGAGCACTTCTGATAGGCTTCCAGAAAGAATGGAATTAGGAGCCGTTGATGAATCTGGATTATGGTAAGAGAGAATTCATTACAACGTTCAAGAATATTTTGAATGGTTTATAGAAATACACTTCAAAAGTATGGATCAGTCCAATCAGTCGTATGGAGCACTTCTGAGAGGCTTGCAGAGAAAATAGAACGGTAGCCTCAAGATTCAATTGAATTAAGCACAACTAGTACTTTGGACGGAGTTGTTTATGAAATTAACACTTTTGAGTAATAATAAGATAGCGAATTTCTATCGTAGGCAATCCCAAGAGAAAACAAAATCATTCACTAAAATTACTGTATTACGCTAAATTAATTTGTCAGTGCAGTTTGGTTCACAAATATGATTGCCTATTGCAGTGTCCGTTAAAGCAAAGACAGCATATTTTCTATGAATGGATCTTTTACTTCATTCTAGGTCAGGTCTGTGGGAAAGCCCACTCTCAATAGTACTTTTTCTTTTTTTCGATGTGGGGCGTGGTGGCTCAGCGGTCTAGCTGAATGCCTCTCACCAAGGCGATCTGGGTTCGATTCCCGGTCAATGCATGTGAGATTTTCGAAGTGAAATGCCATGTCCTGTGGTTCGGATTCCACGTAAAACGGAGGTCCCGTGGCTCATGATCTCGAGATTAACGGTCACGTTAAGCTACAAGCTTCCCTTTCTTTTTTCGAAAAGGAAACATCCTCCGTTGTAAGGATTCCATTACAATTTTCTAATACTTGCTAATTTTATTATTGTGTGAAACCTGTGATTGAATTCATCTTCTGTAACGAAGCCAACGGATAACCTGGAATGGGGCCGATAACCTCGATATTAGGCCCCTTCAAACAACAATTATTATCATCATCATCATCGATAACCTGGAGACTGTCACTTCTTGACCTGAAATGTTGTGGGACTCGACATAAAAATAATTTCTATAAGTTTAAGGAACTAAATATGAACAATATTTCCGAATAATACATACAGTAAACTGAATTGCACTTTTTCGGGCAATTGTATGGGGAAATTTAAGTTCTTTAGAGATATAGTGTAGTGATTTATATTGTTATATTACTAACTGACCACAGTGTCTACGTGCACTAAGGTTCAAGGTCAAGATATCGCCACTCCTGGTAGACGATTTGGTTCCAACCCCGTCGTTGGCTGCCCTTGTCAGCTCCTTAAGCAAATAAATTCATCTTTCATTAAAACTTCTTTTGAGTCTTGCAGCAGGAAGGGCATCCGGCCATAACAATTATTCGCCACATAGAAATCCATCCCACCTCATCTCCCATTCCGTTGAAATTGAGATAATAAGGGGTAGGCAACTCCTGTATCACGATGTTAGGTAAACAGTAGTACTTGAATGTTATGTGGGGAAATTCAGAACTGACGTGAAGGGTTTTCTGACAGATATCTCCACCGAGTCTAAGTTGAAAGACAGCTTCAGCTGTTTACCATTAGGTTAACGTTTTCTCATCAGTTGCAGGAACGTATATTTCATATAGCACATTGAAGAGCCGTGTTGGTATCCATTATATTGGCACCTGAAACAGTGATAAATTTTACAAATTACATTATTGAAAATATTGGACTGGATTCTTGCAGCAGCATAAGATCTTTACTACAGAATGTGAGGGAGGCATTCCATCGGTGGATACAAAAGGCTTGTGAGGTAACTGTAATATTGTTATCATAGTTTGTTCCGTTCCGTATATGGCTACCCCTGCTCCCTGTTGGACTTTGTCGGAGCTTGTGAGCGACATCTATTACGCACCTGACTGCGCCTCTGGTGGCCTGGTCCGGAACGTTCACTTTACTCTTTGGTTTCGACAGAGAGTTCCTTGAGCCAGGAGATAACAATATCCGTGAAGTTTGCTATAACTTTGTAGCAAACATTGCAGAACCAAGAAGGATTCATATTCAATAAATACACTGTTTCTACATACAAAATATACGGTAGTATAACATTTTATTTCACTCCTTACCCTGCAACGTTCCATGTGAATGTGATTCTTTGTCGAATTCACTTTGGTGGTTCCCGTTTACATACAGCAATCGTTTTGCACGAAAACAGATGATACTTCATTTAAATATACCGGCAGCTGTACATTTCATACAAAACAATGCGTTCTGTGCTATTGCTCGGATACCAATGCTGGCGTCTTCTGAAATTCCCACCACAGGATCAGGGAGCTAGGAGAATTTACTAACTTAGCAGATCAATTTCTTATAGGCCTATTATGCCCAAAGCCTACTGTAGTCACGTAACATTCAGTCGTTGGTAGTGGCATTTTCATACTCCACATCTTACAAATGTTCTTATCTGCTGACGTTTGTTATTTATTGACATGCCAGTAGTCTCTGATCTAATGGTAGAAACATTTTGAGATTAAAACCGGCTGAATTACAATACCCTGTATTTCATGGGTTGAATTTATTGCATTCCTTACCAAAAGGGCGATCATCATTGGTCCAACAATCGTATGCCTCATGCATATTTTTACGACGTCTTTCAATGGTTTATATTATTCACAAGGACATCTTTCCATGGTCTATTTTCTGTGGAAGTAGAATTTGAACGTTATGATGATTAGAATTTTATTTACATCCCTCAACCGTACACAAATATTGTTCTTCAGCATCAACTATGCAAAGTTATCTTCACTACGTATTCAAACATGTCTAGGCTAACCAACCTTGTACTTTATACATGGTGAACAAAAAATGCCACACTTGGAGGTCGGTATGCTGTTCCTCGTCGAAATTCACGACAAAAGTTTATTTTGCAAAACCTAGTCCCGCCAATAGTTTTAACAGAAATGCGTGTTAAGAAACGAGGCTCTGGCAACGCTGTAACTGCATGCATTGTGGCCAAAAGCAGGTCGCAAGTACTCGGCGCTCTGCCGGCGCTTTCTCTGGACATTCCGATGCACTACCGGATGTGACAGTGTTGCCAGCTTCTCGTTTTCATACTTGTGTTTTCAAACAGCACCCGATCCGTTTTTGCTATTGAAACTTTTGTCTTGCACTTGGATGAGGAATCGCATGCCGACCTCCAAGTGCGGCATTTTTTGTTCACCCTGTATAACATGCCGATTTATCGTCCCTCTCTCATCAGTGTTCCACAATATTCACTATACTCTTCCAATTAAATATTAATCACTGTGACTGAATGCAAGTTATCGTACTGAGGATCAATATTCTAAAACTGTATTGAACCTGATACTAGGATTCAAAAACATGAAATGATTTTTTTAATCAAATTATCTGATTCAGCACGCTTGAAGTAGTGAACGAGAACAGAGGTTCGTACGGTACTGTTTTGATATACGACACACCTCGACCCCTCCAATTTGTTTCACCCATTCCTACCGTTCTGCCAGGACTGGAGATAAAATTAAACCACCATTTACCTTCAAATAAATAATACTTTCTTTCCACTAGTCATTGCGACACTCTTTCGAGGACACCTGATGACCAGTAACGAGTGTGAGAACATCGAGGATGTGGTGGAAAGGTTCTAAGAGACCTATCAAAGATATAATTACATCCACTTATCATTTTTTGTTCCACTGTTTCTGATAATTAATACGACATAGGCTATTTTGTTGCATACCCCAAACATTGCACAAATATCTGTTCGTATGAAGAATTGGAATTGGTATTGGAACTCATAAGTGCATTTCCTCCTTTTCAGGAATGGTTACAATTGTAAGATTTCAAATGTTGTTAGCAGTTGTTTCAATGCCAGAGGTTTAATGTTGTTGGTTGTTTGCAAGTACACCTGTGTAACTGTAGTTCGGAAGGTTGCTTATTTGAATCAGTACAGAGACATCGACCTCCGTGGGATGAATAATATGCATGGCATACCAATTTATGTTTCTGAAAACTGATGTTGTTTGCAGTTGTGCTGTATTTTGTTAAATGTTGTTTAGAGTAGAACATGGTAGCACGTGGGAAAACCGATGTGTGATTCTGTGACTCAGCTTGTGATTTCTGTTGTTTTTTCGGTAGAATCTAAAACAGTGGGTGAGCAGCATTGGTTAGAAGAAATGATATAAAATGTAAAGAAGAACGTGACACTGGACCCTGGTATGAATGGGACACTAGATAACTCTTTTTCATTTATGATAATATGGGCAGTATTCTTATGATATTTTAATGTAAGGTGCAGGAACTATGACAGATTTCCTAAATCATTAGATGAATTAGATTGGAACATTTATATGTAATTTTACGAAGTGAATGCCTCTTATAATGTATATTTCTTTCATTTCATTTGTTTTCTTCACCATCTAGATAAGGACAAGTGGGCACCAAATATTGATCCCCCTTTATATACGTCTAATTTATCCACTGACGAATGATTGACAGGTTCGGATAAATGTTTTTCTCGAAGGCACGTTATTGTACTCGAAAGAATGACTTGCCTTGTTACAAAGTGAACCATTATTGCTTCCTCGTTTACTCCACTGCACTTCCTACAAAACATTCCGTGCTGATAACTTCCAACAATACAATGCATTTCGTATAAGATAAGAACTTGGCACTACAGGGCATTTTACAAATACAATTTCGAAAGGTGTTTTTGGTAAAATTCTGAATAGATCTTAGATGTCATTGTAACACTATGCCGAGTGTTATCTTGAAACACTTGTCAATATAGGCGGACTGTTAGAGTTGTACCTCTTCTGCGCACTACTGAATTCTACATGACAGATTAAGAAAAGGAAAAATAAAGCCATTCGGATTCCACTTCTTGAAGATAACATATGCTATTCAACAGTATTCTCTGAGATAATGATATTAATGCATAGGATTTTGTATTTGGAATACGTGAGCCTGCGGGTGTTGGTATTAGAGTGTTACCAAATCATCCGTCCAACACTTGATAAATAGCAACTTCTCGAAGGAAGAGGAATTTCTCTAAAATACAAAAGCACATAACCCAAGAAACGACACTGTTTGAAACCTAAGGGCTGCAACAGGAATAAAGAAAATAACACACATGTAACATCAAGCAAACGTCGGTATCATCTACCAAAAACGAGTGTGGTTTCTGTTCAAAGAGTTACTGTAGTGATGATTCTATTCTGAAAAGTAACATTGCCAATCATGTGACATAAGTGCTGAAAGGAAGAAGCAATGTATTTGTGGAAAGAGATTGCCATCGAAATTGAATCGGGCTGTGTTCAGCGCGCAGCGGTCGCTTGGTAGGCCTAGGCCCTTCATGAGCTGTAGCACCACGGGGCTTGGTTTGTTTGAGTTCAGAATTGTACCTCGTCTGATACAAAAATGAACAATTATGAGTTGATACACCATATAGAACGAGAACAAAATAAATATTCATTATACCTACGTATCGGTAGGATTTCTAATGATGATGAATTCGGGAGTTTATTGGCGGCTTTTGCTTATACAGTGAACATATGTGTTAAGTGTTCGAAATTGTCCCAATTTTCGTTGATGAAAAGGAAATGAATGATAAGGACGTCCCCAGCTAGGAGAACTGACCACCCAAATTTAAATTTGTACGACCCGCATGGGGATCAAGCCCGGGCTCTTCGTATCAACTGGAAACGTCATGACCATTTAGCTCCTTGGCTGGGTAAGCGTGAAGTGAGGTGGGTAAAGCAGTACATAATGGCGGGTACACTTTTAATGAATTATGTGGCTGAATTCGAAGTAAAAACTGCATAAACATTTTAAAAAACTTCCCAAAACAAATTTATTTGCCCCAAATCTTGTAAGATACATAACAATTGTGAAGAGCATTGACATCCTATGTAAAGTTGCACATTATATAGAATCCAGATCTCTTTATGCAATGCATATGCAACCCTACGCACGCTGGTCAATTATGGTCAGAAATTAGAATAATTTCTAAGAATAATATCGTATCCAGGAATGTACGACCTGCAATTGAAATCCATTCGCTAGAGAGCTATACCGGGAAACACAAATTTCCTATTTTCAGTCATGCCAATATTAAACAAGTAGATACCGTACTCTATTATGAGAGACAGATGTGAGTGCTATCATGACAATGAACAGAAAGAGCGCAGGACACACGCAGGCTAAGTGCTATTTCAATCACTTTCACGATGGAAAGGAATGTCGATTCTAGAATTAATCATCGGTACCGATTAAACTCTGGCTTACACATCTGGTAACGAAGCTACTGACACGACAGGAATAAGCAAAAATATGGTGTCCTTATTTTGATATTAAGGCGTAGACTCCACCCATACTTTCGTAAATACAATAATTGTCGGAGCAAAACATTTCTATATTTTTAATTCTCCGGAACTTTAGACATCTTTAAACCTCTCTTCCTATGACTCCTAATTCTCAACTGTACATTTGTTAGATGTGACGTATTGGAATACGAGGGAAATTTTAAATTTGTAATTGTTTTAAGTCAATTTACACACACACATATTTTATGTACATTTTCAACCTTTAAACACCATATCTATAGTTGTAAGGAACATTTTTCAATGATAAAAATAATAATTATGATATGCGCTTTTCGCCCCCTTTTAACTACTGTGGCTTTAAGGGACGTCGGTGTGTCAAACATTTGGCCCGAAAGGGATCTTTAACGTTCCAGTAAACCTACTGACATGGTTCCCTCACATTTAAGCACCCTCAAATACCAACTGACTGCACCGCGATTCGATCACTATATATTGGGCTCAATAGGCAAGAACGTTACCACTGAGCCACGCAACTAATCATTTTTCAATGGTCATTTGTTTGTATTGACTGGGGGATTTGATTCTAAAACGTGATTCATACATTAAACTATTAGTTAATCTTAAATTATTTTTGGAACTGGATGTTTTAATACTTTAAAGTGGTCCGAAACGTATATCGCACACAAATACTGCTATGTAAAAACTCGAATGTAGTTGACCTTCACTAATTTATGTTTAAGCGCCTGAATGTACATACTGGGAGTGTTTGTTATAAGAATGACTTTCATAAGACGCATATGTGGGGAGTCATAGTGTTTCAGAATTCGCCTCTCATCCCAGACGAGAATAACGAGTATGCATACACATAATATTTCAAAATATATGCTACTATTACTACTACTACTAATAATAATAATAAGTGCCATCAAAAATAAAAATATCTTCCTTTCAGAACTACAGAATGGTTAGCTAGGCCTTGAGTAGTTGGGTTTGATCGAAGAGGAAGGAGTGTCTGTGGTCCGATGAATGTTCTGCTATTGCTGATTTATTATAGACGACTGGTTGAGACGTACATAGCAAAAGTATCCTGATAATCTGGTGGCAACGGTTTGGTCCGCCTCTCCAATGTAGACCTAGCTACAGTCACATAGTATTCTGTATACCTCTTCTCTACGGAACCGGAGATTGTCATTCGGTGGTCGAACAACCTCCTTGCACCCGACTGCTACTTCTACCGTAAAACATAAGAAAGCGGCATAGCATTATCCAAGCATCCAAACAGTTTCAACCGCTTCCAGGGTGTACGTCTCTTCGGTGACTATAAAATGTCTTCTAGAAACACAGAAACAGCTCCAGATAGCCTCAGATAGCAGGAGGTCCTCTACGTTGTCCGACACTAGGGAAAGGTCGCCTGCTATGACTGTAACGATGGCTAAACATCGGCAAGGAAGCAATTCCAGACGCCGCATAACAACCCGAAACACAACAGTTAACAGCATTAGCACCAGCCGCAAATGTTTACCAAACAATATTCAGTTTTTGTATACTCCTGTCTATGGGAGACGCCGAAACTGATGTCCATCTTCAGTCACACTTTCCTGAAATTATTTGATACAAATACCGCTCACACGCATAAGTACTTCTTCGGTATTGTTCCTTATTTCTGCCGTAATATTCTCTTACAGTTCCTGTTGGGCCCACCCTTTTAAGCCTATTTTCATTTATTAAAAAAATAGGCTCATGGGATCACCTTTTGTCCGTGTGTGTGTATGTGTGTGTGTGCGCATTTGTAAGTGTGTGTCAGTGTGCGTGTCCCCTTAAAATACAATCTAAATTGCTGAAGCGATTACAATGAAACTCAGTAAGTGCATACTAATACCTAGTCCGACCTCGACAGTGCCTTTCAAATTTAATTATGTTTCACCAATCCAACATGGCGGAAGTGCGAAATAATTCACTGGCATTCTTTATCTCCCCAAGAGTAACATATATCTCCCTGAAATGTTCTATGGTGTTAAAACGTACTACGAGAAGTTCATGTCTGTGACTTTCTTAACCTGTTAAATAAATAACGAACATGGTGGCCAAGCTAATTTGAAACATTTAAATATCTTTTTCTCGCGATTTAACCATCCGAACGCAGTGAAACTTGGTGCAGCAAATGTTTTTACACATTGCAATGCACTGATATCTAATTTAGTTCCATCGTTTACGTAACCTTAAGATGGCGGCTGTTTACAAATTTTAAAATTACGTTTTTATTTCATGGGTTCTTATCATGCAATCCAAGTGAACGTTGGAATAATGAACCCACGCAATAATCTTCATCTAATGGTACGTAAATCTATGGCCTACGAATATAACAATCCAACATGGCGATCCATCCGAAATATTATGACGGCTATCAATATTTACGAATCTATTATAGAAATCAAACTGAAATTTTGCATGTTGATAGAGGCTATTAACAAGTTCACCTGTGGGATGTTAATAGCCTGGTGATCACAAAACAAACATGGCGGCCAAACGAATTTATAACATTTAAATGGAATTTACTCGCGATTTAATCATCCGAGCGCAGTGAAACTTGGTACGGTAAAAGTTCTTATACCATTTAATCTACCGACATCCAATTTAACGCAATTGTTTTGATAATCCCAAGATCGCGGTTGTGCTAAATTTAAAAATTAAGTTTTTATTAATTTCTTGTGTCTTACTCATGCGATCAAAGTGAACTTTTGAATAGCGAATCTACGCAATAATCCTTATCAAATGGTACATAACTGTATGGACTACATATATAACAATCCAACCCGGTGACTGACTATCCGAAATATTTAGACGGTTCTCAAAATCTACGAATCTATTACAACAATCAAACAAAAATTTTGTATTTTGATAGAGGCTATTAATATAAGTTCGCCCATGGATCATTAAATATCCTGGTGAGCACATGGCGGCGACGGGAAATTTAAATATTTAATTGGATTTTTCTCGCGACTTTTCATCCGAGCGCTGTGAGACTTGGCGCGGTGTATCATCATACAATCCTTAACATACTGACGTCTAATTTAATGGAATTTTATAAGAATTTAAAAATGGTGACTGTGCAATGTTTGAAAATCTGTTTTTTAATTTCACGTGTCTTAAGTAAGCCCAGTAGGATATATGAACATAGGCTATTTAGTTATTCATGGAACTACTTGTTAATGATACAGCAAAATGACACAGATACCGTACAGAATTTCCCCTACCGTTTTGTCAATTGTTGTGAGATGATGGCAGATAGAACATTCTTACAAAATTCTGCTATAGTCCACACTGACTTTGGTTCCGTAGACGACCTAATTATACTTCTTGTAACAAGGTTATTTCTGCTGGATTATGGCCCCCTCGTACCCCAATGTTAAAGCATGTGACTTTCATATGTGCGGAACTATAAAATGTATATGAATAATACTTATATTATTGAGGGACTGATTTAGTTCATCAAAATTTGTCATAAATGTGTGTGATTGAAGATGGATATAACTTCAAATATCACCTATAGCAAGGTAAGTATTCTGATACTGAACACTGCATGCAATCAGTAGATTGCGCGGGAGATTACAGATCGAATGTCTCCGCTATTGAGGCGCCGGCACGGGCAGTGCATGCATGCGTTCTTCCAGCCCAAAGCCGATCTGATCTGACCACACTGCATATATTAGGAATCTGTCAAATATACCATTTATTTACAAGCGAGGTATTGAATGCGTTTTATCCTTTCAGCTTGATAGCTCTAATTTGCGTTTTATCCTTTCAGCTTGATAGCTCTAATTTGGATCACTGTCTTATTATTACAGCAAGTAGTTCTTAAGTGCTATACTACGGTATTAATCATATGTTGTACAGGTAAGGTCTACATTTGTCTGAATAAACTTAAAGGGGTGAGATGGCGCAATGTTCAAGCTGCTTGCCTTTCACCAAGGCAGACCAAATCCAATTCCTGGTTATTGCATGTGAGTATTTTGAGGTGAAAATTCACGTCCTGTGGTTGAGATTCCACGTAAAAAGAACTTGCAGTGAACTTATCCTCACATCGTCAAGAGCCACGTAAAACTACACGCACGCTTGCTTGAATTGACTTTGTGTGTAATCGAGTTAATCCAGTTGGAGCAGATCATGAACTTCCTAGGAGAGGTGACATAAGGCAGTGTTAGGCCATGCTATCCAAATGACCTAGTTATTCAATTACAAAGTTACATACGTGGATTTGTAGGAATATTCACAATGTTTCACCAATTTAATTTAACTATTTCGTGGATCATCATGAATTAGTGAACACAAAACTTATATGAGAAAATATTGTACCACTAAACTGAACACCTTGTAGCCATGACTGTACCTTGTATGGCTGACACCAGCTCAATAAGGTAAAAAATAAGGCTGTAGATGCCCCTCCACCCACGCTATTTTTAGAAGTTGGATATGGTCATAAATAATTCACGAAAAGTACATTAGACGTTAAATAACCGGGTATATTTTATCAGGCCACGAGAATTCCCCTTTACTCCAATAAACCACCATTTCATTTTTCAATGCAGACACGTCCAGGCGTGCAAACATTGGTGCTGGTATACAAATAACCTGCCAGTTGGAAGACAATATTTGCTCCGGTGGTAGCGGGAAAAATTGTGCTGTTGTAAGATTCAGTATATCTCACAGAAGAGGGAGAATAAGAATGCCGAAGAAGGTAGCAATATTATCAGTAATGGTATCTTATTTCAATTCCCAGCGTACCAACCCCAATCCTACAGTAGGTCCTAATAACGCATTACTACAGTTACCACACTTAAATTCAGAAGTGCATGGTGTTGGTACCAGAGATGTTTTAAATCTCTAATTGAACCTAACTACAACATTATATTATGATCCTATATTTCTTTACATGGTAATGCCACGACTACAGTCCGTGCTACTGCAATATGTTCGATGAAAATAAATAAATAAATAAATAAATATATAATAGTCTATATAATAATAATAAAAATAAATAAATGAATAAATATATAAGTAAATACATATATAAATAAAAATAATTATATAAATTAGGCTAATAAGTAAATTAAAAATAATTAAATTAATAAATAAATAAGTAAATAAATAAGTAAATAAATAAATGAATGAATGACTAATATCTAAGTAAGTATATAAATAAATACCTGGGTTCGGTGGTGACTGGAGATGGACATCTGGATGAGGAAGTGTCACACAGGACCCAGGTAGGATGGATGAACTGGAGGAAGATGCCGGGGGTACTCTGTGACCGCAGGATCAAGCCTAAGATTACGGGAAAATTATATAAAACTGTCGTAAGACCAGCATTGCTGTATGGCTCTGAAACATGGCCAACACGGAAAACACACAGTAACAGGCTTGACGTAAGAGAAATGAAAATGCTCAGGTGGATGAGTGGACTAATTAAACGTGATAAAATAAAAAATTGGAAATAAGAGATACATTGAAGGATGTGGAAATACATGTATCTAAGAAGGTACAAGAAAATTGACTTCAATGGTACGGCCATGTGAGAAGAAGAGAGGAATCCTACGGGGGGGGGGGGGGGGGAGAGAATGCTAGACATGCAAATAGGCTACAGCGAGTGAGAATGAGAGGCAGACCTCAACGACGATGGATGGATTGCGTGCAGGAGGACCTCAGGGAAAAACAGTTGTCGGAAGAAGATGTGCATGATCGGGCTAAATGGAGGAGAGTTGTCAGAAACCTCGACCCCACATAGGAGTGGGAATGATGTATAGAGAAATAAATAAATGAATAAATAAATAAATACATAAATAAATAAATAGTGAAATAAAAAATAAATTAATAAATAAATTAATAAATTAATAAATTTAAAAAATAATGAACATATAAATACTCCACTTGTGCAGAGGTTGTTTTTGGAGTTTCTGATTCATTCAAAGGGCTTGATATACCTTCGATTAACCTATCCTGATGCAAAGGAAGCGGTAAATGAATTTGTGTGGAATTTTGAGGAAAGTACTCAAAAGCCGTGTATAGAAATGAAACAGATAAAAGTTTCTAGATATACACTCTTAATCATTCCTTCATATTTTGCTTAATGTTATATTGACGGTTAACATTTTACATATTCGTAAGAGATGTTTGCCACTTAAAACATATCATTCCCCAGAGAGTCATATTTTTGAAACCGACAATTTTAGTAATGCAGTGCATGTTGCATTTGCAATGATAACTGAAATAAACAGTTTGACATGTCGTCCAAAACTGGGAGAGTATGCAAAACAAATGGCAAACCATCAGAATAGAGGTCAAATCCACGGATTCCTGAAGATTCACTTCAAAGCTTCTGTGGTCTTTTTTAAAAGTGCATCATCACATGGAAAATAAAATGACAGTTCAATGTGAAACGTATTCCACAGTTGAAGTACATGGAATAAAATGATTTCGGTGTACATAACGTCAATATTGTACAGAGATTCGGTGGTGTAATCTAGCAAATCCAATGTCACGTCCAGCTATTGTGAAAGGGTGCCAACCATTTGAATAAAGTCGATGCTGGATTCGAAGGAAGGCCATAGCTGACAATGTCCAGTAAATCGATAAAATGATTCGCACAAATCACAGAGTGGCTATCGCAGTAATTTTACGGAAGTTGAACTTCTCAATAAAGGCTCATCATTCTAATATTCGTGACCACCTGAGTTTTCGTAAATTGTACACACGATCTTTTAACACCAAAAATCAAAGGAGTTTGACTAATTTCAGCATTATTCTGTAAAAGGCAAAGACTTCCTAAGTCCCATAATCACGGGGCGATGGTCATAGTTGCATCATTACGTTCCTCCGTAGAGAACAAGATGTTGTTTTAAGGGGTGAAACATAAGGGTCATCTGCACCTTGTTAGACTTTCACGGCCTTGAATATTAGACTTTAGATGGTAAATTTTAGGGTTTGTGCCATGTCAGTGATGAGCATTCCTTAAAATGATGGTACGTTTCACCGAGCATATTCTACTGCAACCTCATCAAGTTGCAGCTAACTCGATAATGCCATGATATTTTTGAAGCCAAATATCACCATTACAGTGATACATAGGTAAATATATGGTAGAAAAAAGTGAAACTTCATCATTGTAACGATATTTGATTTGAATATAATCTTGCCATTGCCGACTTAGCTACTCCTAGCTGAGGGATTTGATCCCACTACCTTGAATATAGCAGGCGAGAACCTTACCGCTGCGCCTGGTCTAAAACAAAAAGCGAGAGTAAGCACAAAGTCCTTACTCCCGTAGGAGACATGACTGGCTGTAAGACTATCGCTCACTATGTGCGAGGCTGCAGGTTCGAGTCTCGGCATTGTCGTTTAATACAGTATGTACGAGATCCGTATCAGTATATTTACTTGCTTGTTGAAAATCCCCTCTAGTAGTCGACAAAATTGCTGCATCCGGGTGTCTTCTAAACCACAATAGCTACAGGGAACGTTATTCCCATAACATTATGAATTACGTACCGGCAATAAGATTAAATTACATAAACCAATAAATAAATGTCGCTTGCTTCGACTGAAGAAAAATCGAAAACCAGCCTGTAAGGAGTCGAGAAATACCAGCTGTGGCCTTTGAGACTCATGTTAGACCAGTTCTATTCCAGGCTAGGCTTATAAAGAATAACGAGTTTTGTCTATTCTGAAGTAGCATGTCACTCAGATTGAAGATCATGGAGGGGAGCTTGAATCTTTATGTATGGAAAGCAACCGAACCGACTCGCAATATTAAATTTATTTTAACTTCTTCATTCTGCACACAGTAAGTTGTAATAATTGAAGATCTTATGAAGAACTACTTTCTCTTTTTAGCCTATTTCTATTTATGAAAGAATAGGCTTATGAGATCACCTTTTGTCCATGTGTGTGTGTGTGTGTGTGTGTGTGTGCGTATGTCTGTGTCCTCCCCGGTCGCCTAATAAAATCCAAACGGCCGGAGCGATTTCAATGAAATATAGTAAGGTCATAGTATTATTTGGTCTTACCCTGATCATGTCCTTGAAATTGCATTACGTCTCACCAATCCAACATGGTGGAAGTGCGAAATATTTCACCGGCATTCTATATCCCTGAAACAGTTACATATATCGCCCTGAAATTGTTGCATGTTGACAAAGAGCGCCACTGGAAGTTAATCTATGTAATTTTCAAAAACCTGTTAAGTTCAAAATGAATATGGCGGCCAAGCGAAGTTGAAACATTTAAATAGATTTTTCTCGCTACTTAACCATCCTAACACAGTGACAGATGGTACAGAAAATGTTTATAGACATTCATATGCACTGACATCTACTTTGGATCAATTGTTTACATACCTTTAAGATGGCGGCTGTGCGAAATTTTAAAATAATGTTTGTGTCTCTTGTGTCCTAACCATACTATCAAAATCAACGTTTGAATAAAGAGCCTACACAATAATCGTCATTCAACAGTACATAACTCTATGGCTTACATATGGAAATCCAAAATGGCGACCATCCGAAATATTTAGATGGTTCTCAGTATCTATTAATCTATGACAGCAATCAAACTGAAATTTTGTATGTTGATAGGGGCTATAAACATAAGCACATCTATTGGACTTTCAATAACTTGGTGATCACAAATTTAACATGGTGGTGACACGAAATTTAAAAAATTAAATGGATGATTCTCGCGATTTAACCATCCGAGCGCAGGGAAACTTGGTACGGTAAATGCTTATACAAATTTTAATCTACTGACATCTGATTTATTTAAATTGTTTTTATAAACATGAGATGATGGATTTGCAAAATTACAAAATCGCGTTTTCAATTCTTGTGTTCTAATCTTGCGATTGAAATGTGAATAATATACGTACGCAATAAGCTTCATGTAATGGTATATAACTCTATGGCCTACATATAAAAAAGTCCAACATGGCGACCATCCGACATATTTAGATAGTTTTCAATATCTACGAAACTATTACAGCAATCAAACTTAAATTTTGCATGTTGATATAGGCAGTTGACATAAGTAGGATATATGAAAATAGGCTATTTAACTTTTCACGGAATTAGTTGTTTATTTACATTTTGAAATCATAATGAATTATTTTTATCAATTGAAGCCTTCCAAATAGTGTCAATTAACACTCGAGGAGCTGGCCACGAACGACAAGCAATTTTACATTTATGACTTAAACACTTACAGTATCTGCCAACTACGCGGACATTAGAAGAAGGTGTTGCACAAGCTAGAGTTGATCATAAGGATTGTCTCTTTCGAAGTGGTTTAACTCCCCAGCATTTGGAAAGTTTAGAGTCAGCCCCTCAAATAATATTCATCCCATGGCATAGCCGTGCTCGTTAAATCCCTTATCACAGCAGTGATGTGGAGCTGTAGCAAGTCCGGAGATTGCAGGTTCGAATCCCGGCGTTGACAGTGGTCATCCTGATTCTGCTTTTTCTCCTTGTTTGCTCACATGCTCTTCAGGCAAATGCCATAATACCATATTTCCAGTTCCGGGGTACCTGCTTCATTCTCAACCCAAAGAATTAGAATTATAGATACTACTGCAGTCACCATAGACACATAGGTTATCGTACAAATGAACCCACACCCAAATACACGGGGATGAAGAACATAATGTCCTAATTCCCTAAAACGAATTAGCAACAATTAAATATCATTTGGGTTCGACTGACGATAATATTAACCTTTGATTCTATACCTAGCAACATATACACTCGTTTGGAGTGTCAAGCAAGGAAATTGAAAGTGAATTATCATTTTCGTGCATATCCACACACACCTTTGAACACGGGGCTACATGATAACGATGTCACAATGCCTCTTAATAAAACAACACCAATATCATTTTCTTTCAGTGGGGATATCAATTTTCCAATTCACCACTCTTGTCGCTAAGGGTATTGCCTTTAATGTTGCTTTTAGTGAGAAGAATTTTCAGGAAAACTCGAGATCAATCAGCCCGCCTTTACTTGCCCAATGTTTGGAAAATAACCAATTGCTTTTCTTCGCTGTTATCTTCAATAAATGTCCTTTGATGGATTTCCATTTTATTCATTTGAAGACAAGCAATAGTGAACACAGGAAAATGTTCTTTTTAAGGGATCTATTCTTAGAAATTTTTCATTCGGTTAACATGAGTATGCTGAATTATATTCAACGGGGGGTTCAATAATTCCCTAGTGTCTGAAATAAAATACAGTACTGTATAATTAAAATAACTTCACATACACACTTCTCTCACAAATTTGAGTTATTGAAAAGGCTGGTCAGAAACTATGTTAACATGGCCTGCAGTGAAACTTATACACTCTATTCCATACAACCAATACCGCCAACTGATAGTAGGGCATTCATGCATTAGCTTGTGTTTCGACATAACCTCCATATTGGTTTTGACATTTGTTGCTTCTTGGGATGAGTTTGAACATTCTCTTATGGTAATAATCCCGTCCTTGCGTGTTCAGCCATGTTGTTGTGATGTGCTTTACCTCCTCGTCTGAAGCGAATCGTCACCTCCTGGGTGCTCCTTCAAGTGAGGAAACAGGTGAAAGTTGCTTAGAGCAAGGTCCAGGCTGTAGGGAGTTTGGTCAATAATGTCCCTGCAAAATCGCTTCAACAGCGTGATGGTCTTCTCGGCTGTATGAGGCCGCGCGTTATCATGAAGGAATATGACGCCCTTGGTGAGAGGTCCTGGCCGTGGTAACACGTGACGCCCACAGAAATCGAATAACTGAGCGGACCACATTAGAGGGCCAGTTTTCCAAACGAGTCGCCATTAGACGTTTACCTACAACTAGCGCTGCCGGTGGGGGTGGCTGAAACTCTGCACAGTTACCAACCGTATGTATTCAAAATACCCCACACCACTAATTTCTCTATAACAGACGAAACTTCAGAATTATCGGCCTTGTAACCTCAGTATCTCGTCAACCCTCCTATAGCCATTAATTTATACACTTATTTAGACACTTCTCACTGAAATGTGGTATGTGATAAGTGTTTAATTAAGTGCGTAAAAAATATATATATTTTGTTTCAGGCACTATGAAATTAATTGTAACTCCCCATCTTATCAAGTTGGGCAAAGTCTTGTTGACCGACTGAAAAGCATCTAATAATAGACTACATACACAATACTGCAAAATGACTCCTAATATTTTAAAAAGGATCTGGTACATTATATAAATAATATAACCCCTGGCACTACTGCCCATGAAGGGCCTAGGCCTACCAAGCGACCACTGCCCAGCCATTTGGCTTGCAGATATTGGGGTGACACGTGATCAGCGCATCGGGTCCCCTCAGCCGTTTATCTTAGTTTTCGTGATCGGGGCGCTGCCTATCTGTCAGGCAGCTGCTCAATTGTCCTCACGAGGATGAGTGCAACCCGTTCGAGCCCTCACGTCAGTTTCTAAAATCCTTGACGGAGCCAGGAATCGAACCCGGGGCGTCCGGGTGAGAGGCAGGCGCGCTACCTCAACACCACGGGGCCGATACAGTATGAACTAGACAATAAACATTCTATATTTTGGCTGATTTTCCCGGCAAAAATGTAATTAAAATAACTAGAAATACCGGAGACCCTAAGGTGAAACAAGATATGCATTATTCAATTTCAGTATAGGTTTACTGATCAATTTCCAGACAAGTTTTCTTGGAATAGATCTGCGTTTCTTGAACAATACAAAATTTTCGAGGACTAGATACAAAGTAGTTTGGCTTCCGGAATGGGAATGAGAAAAGACCATAACAGGTTAGGGCTGAGGAAATGGGGAGAATTGGCTCCTTTGTCCCAGTACCCTACAGTAGTTGGTCCATATGAATTAGGGTAGTCCACCCTCCTTGTTGGCACACGCAAGGGAGGCAGGTAAAGATGCAGCACGCGCCTCACCTGCCCAATTCCTTAGATCCCTCGCACGTGTTGAGCTCCTGCCCACAGCCTCCACTCCATCTGTATTTCCCAAATAGAGGGGGACTGCCATTCATTCATCTCATTCATTCATTCATCTCGACAATATTCCTTGGTCAGAGATTCGGGGAGTGAGTTGTTAGGAGGGTCCATGATGTTGGCAAATCAAGTGGAGGTAGAACTTATTGTATCGGCAGCTATTCATTCTGATTCTATGGTCGGTAATAGTGTTTCCTTAAGTGGGTTTCGCGAAGATAATTATGGGCTCTGAGAATTATCTTGATAACAACAAAAACACTAGTCATTATAGTTTATGACGCAATATATGTATTGACTTCTATGATGCATATAGTAACTTAAAGACCTAGTCAATAACATTTGTTTCTAAAACATGATTATTTAATAAATCAAGTTTAGAAGAACACGCTTCAGTGTGTCGATGATGCCTCCTTAAGCTTAAAATACTTCTATGCCCAAGATCGCGGGTTCAAACCCGGCCGAAATCGTCGTATTTTTAAGAGCGTTAAAAATCCCTTAGTATGCCTTCCTTCGGAGGGGAAGTAAAGCCAACGGTCCCATGTCATAGAGTTATGGCATGCTAAAGAACCTTCCACTAATTACACCTGTGTGAAGCTAAATTATATAGGTTAAGAATTTAAACATCGCTCTTAGGTTCCTACGTTCGTTGCCGGGAGCCGACTGCGGTGGCGTCTAGTAGCTAAGTTCTGAACTAGTAGACGTATATGGTGGCGTTTGGCGGTAAAAGTAGGAACTATTTGAAAAATTCAAAGTCTGCAGTCCTTACTTGAATTAAAAAACAGATAACACACTCTAATACAGTCATCACAATTAACACCGGTTATCAGACATATTTTACACACACCCAAAGTACACGGGGCTACATGACCGCGTTGTCGCAGCCCCTAAACTGAGGAACCAACCAACCAACAAAGCTTAAAATGTTCCAAAAAAAAAAAGGACTTATTACGAACGGACCCTAATAGGAAATGTTCTGATTTATATTATTCTATGTGGTTCTTCATGTTGTTCGAGTTTCCAAGCTATTGACTGGTTTGATGAAGCCCTCCACGCCTCCCTGTCCTGAGATAATCGTTTCATCTCTACATAACTAGCACACCTTAAATCCGAGGTAATCTGTTCTTCTGTCTTCTAACCTTGGTCTACCCCTACAGTTCCTTTCCTCAACACTTCCTTCTCTTACTAAGTTTGCTATTCCAGGGTGTCTTAGTATGTGTCCCATCAACCTATCCCCTCTCTTCATTAGCAGTCACCAGAAACAATCTCACCCTACCCACTCATCTTAATACTTCTTAATTTTTAGACTTTTTTAATTTATGAAAAAAAAAAAGGTTATGAGATAACCTTCTGTCCATATGTGTATATGTGTGTGTGAGTGCGTGTATGTGTGTGTCCCCCTAATTCAATCTAAACAGCCGAAGCGATTTGAATGAAACTTGGTAAGTACATGCTACAACATCGTCCAACCTCAACCGTGCCGTTCAAGTTTTAATACGTTTCACCAATCCAAGATGGCGGCTGCACAAAATATTTCTCTGGCATTCTATATCTTCGCAAAAGTTGCAGATATCACCCTCAAATTTTGCACGGTGATAAAGGGTATTACTAGACGATATCCAATGCGACTTTCAAAAACCTGTTAAGTACAAAACCAAAATGGCGGCCTAGCGAACTTGAAACATTTAAATAGACTGTTCTCGCGATTTAACCATCTGAACGCAGTGAAACTTTGTAAGGTAAATGTTGATACTCATTTTAATCCACTGGTGTCTAGTATAATTCAATTGTTTCCATAACATCAAGATGGCGGCTTTCTGAAATTTGAAAATTGTGTCTTTATTTCATGTGTCCCAATTATGCGATCGAAGTCAACGTTTAGAGAATGAACGTACGAAATAATCTTCATCTAATGGTACTTAACCCTTTGGGCTACATATATAAAAATCCAATATGGCGGCCCTCCGAGCTATTTAGATGGTTCTCAATATCTACGAATCTGTTACAGAAATCAAACTGAAATGTTGTATGATGATACATGCTATTAACATAAGGTCATCTATTGGACTCTCTAAAACCGGATGTGCACATGGCGGTGACGTGAATTTTAAATATTTAAATGGATTTTTCACGCTACCCGAGCGCAGTGAAACAAGCCTTAATATACTGACATCTAATTTAATGGATTTTTATGGTAACTTAAAAATGACGGCTGTGCAAATTCTTTACATTCTAGTTTTTATTTCTCGTTTCCTAATCAAACTATAGAAATGTTGCTTGGCACAATGAATTATCATTAGAATATACTTTTGGTGGCAATTAATTCTATAGCCTATATATGAAACAATCCAACATGCCGTCAATACAATACATTTCATCGGTTCACAATATCTCCGAAACTATGTAACCGATCAAACTGATATTTTTATGCTGATAGAGGAATATAAACTAGGTACATATTTAAGACTTTCCAAATCCTGAGAAATACAAACACAATATGGCGGCCAAGTGATTTTCAAATACTTCAAATGATTTTTCTAGCTATCTAATCACCCGGGAGCAGTGATGCTATGAACAACGAATCTTTATTCAGAGCTTAGTATAAAGACATCACATGTTCAATGATTTTCAACAATTCAAGGTGACATCAGTTTGAAATTTTCAAACCTCCTTTTTTGTTTTACGCTCCCTATTGAAACGATTGAAAAGATTCATATCATAATTTATTGCAGTAATCATAATCTAATGGCACTAATTTCTGTAGCTTATTGTACATAAATCAGAAAGGCCGTGCATTTGACTTTACTTAAATTAAACTCTCCTGACGCGTTACAGAAATATACCATCTCGCAGGAGGAGTTCTATTCACCGATACTGAAAGAATGAAAGATGAAATAGATGAACATCTCCGCGACACTCGATTCGGACCCAGGAAGGGAAGATCTATTATGACTGCAACAAAACTACTTCTAACTAGTATCTGGGTAGCCCTAGAAGGAAATGAAAGTTTTTTCACAGTCTTCATAGACTTAACCAAAGCATTTGATCTCATAAAAAGAGAATAAACCCTAGGTAGACAAAATGTATGGACGAAAACTATAAAGTCAATACTCGTATGGAAAAAACTTAATAATTTCAGACAATGTTTCATTTTCAGAACCATTTTTGCAAACAAACGGAATACTTCAGAGTGATCCAATTAGCCCTTTACTTTTCATTCTGGCAACAGAAGAAATCATGAGAATAGCTCAAATAGAGGACGTACGCCGATGATATAGTGATTGGCTCTAAAGACGTCACAACATTCCAAAACACATAAACAGGAATGGAACAATGGTGCTTCGATCAAAAGATAGAAATCAACGTTTCAAAAACGGTAATGATGGTGTTTAGAATAGGAGAGCAGATTCCAGCAGCGACATAAATTTTCATCAAGAGGAGGAAAATATACATTGTAAGTCTATTCAAATATTTAGGTATCACGCTCCAAACAAGTGCTACATGTTATACATATCACGTGATAGAGAAATCAACGCAAGCGGTACGGGCGATGCATGAAATTAGATATTTGAGAACCCTCAGCATAGACAGCAATGGCTCCTTTTAGAAATAAAATCATGCCTGCTCTAATATATGGCACTGAAGTCATTTGGCAATACCTAACAGAAAATAACCTTTCATCACTAGAAAGTGTGAAGGCATTATTCATAAAAAGCAACCGGACTGTCAAAAACTACCGGGTCACGTTTAGTCTACCTCATGGCACGAGAATTATTTCTTATTGAAGACCTTAGAAACTATTTACCTCTACCAAACACCAGAGCCTCGGTAAAACTAACATCATTGAAGAAAAAAGAGAAGAATTTGATGGAACCGGAGACGTGATTGACCGGACGTGGACAACAGCCAACTTTCAGTGAGCCATGTGTTTACACGTCTGGTGTCCATGGTTTTCACCACTTTATTTGTATGAACAGTAAGCCTCCGTGGCTTAGGCGGCAGCACGCCGGCCTCTCACCGCTGGGTCCGTCGTTCAAATCCCGATCACTCCATGTGAGATCTGTGTTGGACAAAACGGAGGCAGACAGGTTTTTCTTCGGGTACTCCGGTTTTCCCTGTCAAAAATTCATTCCAGCAACACTCTCCACTATCATTTTATTTCACCTGTCATCCATTTGATCATTGCCCCAGAGGAGTGCGTCAGGCCTCGGCAGTCGGCACAGTCCATATCCTCGCCACTAGATGGGGGCTTCATTCATTCCATTCCCTGACCCGGTCGGAGACTGGAAGCAGGCTTTGGATTTTCATTTTCATTTGTATGAACAAATCTTCCCATCAACCCACAGTGACCTGTGTATGCCAACTATGTGGACAAGCTACCACTTAGAGCTCTGTAGGTAAAGCAAAACATCATTCAAAGACTATGCAATTTCAAGCGCCAGAGCGCAATTTTAATGTACGAGTCTATTTTTTATTTTCGGGGACTATTTGGCTACAATAAAAGTAGTATTATATATATTCTTGCACATACATTCCAAACGCAAAGGTGTTGTTGGAGACATTGGTCATGTATCAACATTTATTTAGTATACATCACATGGAAAATCCTTTTAATAGCCGTGGGAGTTCTTAAAAGAAAAGACCAGTAGAATATTTTAAGATATAAGGGTATTTAGTTCTTCATGGATCTATTTGTTATTGTTATAATTAAACTAACATGTTTCACTATTTCAAATTAACCAGATGTGATAGAGAATATCTAACTCAATATTCAAATTCAGCCAGTGACGTTAATCAAACACATCTATTTTCATTCTTTGCCAAGGAATATTTTTCTTTCTTCAGGCCTCTGTAATTATTCTATTATGGTTTATTAATAAAATTGTTATTTTTGGATCATTTTAAGCTGAAGAAGTCATCATCGTCTCAATGATACCATATTATTATGATACTAATACCCTATTATCCGTTTGCACTGCGGCCTGCTCTGAGTCTACACCTCTCACTTTGAAATCATTCAACACTGAATCGAACCATTGCCACCTAGGTCTACCTCAGCTTCTCTTACCCTCTACAGCCGAACTCATTAGCCTCTCCTTCCCCATTCCCTCCACATGACCCCACCATCTGAGTTGCCCCATACGAACAGCTTCATCTAGCGTGTTCGTGTCTAATTTAGCCTTTATATTTTCATTTCAAATAGGCCTACCCTTCTGTCATTGCTCCAATCTATTTGTCCCAGAAATCATTCGTGCTACCCTCATATCAGTAACCTCTAGCTTTTGTATCAAATGTCTTGAATCTACCCAGCTTACACTTCCATACAATAAGGTCGATGTAATTTACGACCGATGTAGGGAGAGTTTTGTCGCTATACTGACGTCTTTCTTGCAGAATACCGGAGTTAGTAACTGAGAACTCACTGCATTGGCGTTTCCACACCTCAACTCTATTTCCATCTTGAGAAAATACACAGCCCAAGTATTTGAAATATTCCAGATGTTCCAATTTAGATCCTCCTAACTGGCATTCTATTTTCTTACGTCTGTACTCTGCCGACATAACCTTCATCTCTGAAATGCTGACCTTCACACCATGCTTCCTACATTTCTGTTCACGTTGTAACATGTTGGCTTGCAAGCTTTAAACGGAGTCTGTCATTACAACCGGGTCATCAGCATAGGCCAGACTTCTTACCTGGTTTTCACCTAAGTTAATCCCAGACAGGCAGTTTATGCATTTCAGCAAATGGTCCGTGTATAAAATAAAGAGTAGTGGTGAAGGATTACATCCTTGCCTGACTCCTATAGTAACCTTCAGTCTGAACTTATCCTGCCATCAACGCTCAATGCAGCCTGATTAAAAAATAAATACGTTTGATCGCCTACAGCAACCGTCCCTCGATACCATTATCCCTAAGATTGCTGAGCATCTTCTTCCTGAGTACTTTATCGTACACCTTCGCTAGATCTACAAAACACAAACACTGTCATTACTGTGATACGAATTATGAAGTAGATATTGTCAAATAAATGGCCCAGAAAAGCACCAACAGAACAAATTGATGGCGCAGGCCTATCCACTCTTCTCAAAGCACGCAATAATTGACTGCAATAAACTCCAGAATTCTTTAGAAGGAGATACATAAGGGTCAAATTGCTCGGAAATGTTTCCTGCAGAAGTTATCTCACGATCGTTCTGACGCTCATATTAGTTCTATGGGTGAATGTACAGTATATCTCCTCCAGAGACCAGTAACAAATTACATTAATAACATACTGAATTCACTAGCAAAGTATCAATATGTGTATCGATAAGTCAAGAAATGTGAATTTGAAAAGATACACATGTAGTAATGAAACGAAACTAAGTGTTCTTGATTTAAATATAAAGATGTACATCTGAACATTTAGAGCCTGTCTTTAAAGCAATATTGGGAATTCACTTGTGATCATTGATGTGGAATCTAAAATAATATATAAAAGCGCAATAAACTTTAATTGGTACTGTTCTGCAGAGTGAGTAGTTTTGTCGTCCATATTTTGGTTCTTCTTTCTTTCTTTCTTTCTTTCTTTCTTTCTTCCGAATTTGGCCGCCTGTGGACCGCATGGAATCTAAGGCTTTCTGGTTAATCTCCTCTTCTCTTCCCAAAACCTCTTCATTCGTTCACTTCTGATCTTTCGCTCCTCCTCGGATATTACCAGTTTGGCTCTAAGTTTAGGTGTTTTCTCCTCGAACATCTTGATGTTGTCAATTCGGTTTCTGAACTCTTTTCTGTTGTGGATCACATCCACTGTGAGTCCACTTTCCTTGGCGTCTCTTTTAACCTCTTCTACCCACTTAGTTGTAGCCTTCAGCTCTGTAATATACATATTTTGGTTCATAATGTACTTAATGTAAAAAATAAGAAAATAATAATGTTTGAAATTTTTGTGTAGTTTAAAGAACATTCAGTTCCCCGTCACTTAGCACATTCCTAAAATGTCATATAAACTGTCGAGTCCAGTGGCACACTGAGGCGAAATGCTGACGATTGAGAGACTGAACTGCATTAATCCCTTTCAATTAATATTCTTAATCACTGTACACACATTCTTGATCCCTCTGGAAAGATAGATATGTCACTAGAAACTGACAGACAGGTAATATTTTGGACTGGACTACTTGTGGTGTTACGATTGTGAGTGGACTGCTCAGCATGTACAGGTAAGCATGTTGGGAAACTTTACCATACCACTCGTAGAGCCCAATGGAACTATGGGACAAAACGTTCGCAAATAGATTTATAAGTCCAAAACAGTAGACATTTCGTGAAGGCACCTGCTTATTGCTCTTCAGTAAAGCATTTATCTTAGCACGCAAAGCTTTGGATCGCCCCTGCAACGTTTCAAGTGCTTTTGTAATGCTAGCACCCTTCCTCAGCAAGACAGACTGATATGAGAACGGCAATTTTTCCACTGCAGACAGGGCTAGAGATAGAATGGTTATGGCACTAATCAATCATATCCCTTCTAATTCCAAGTTAGAAGAAGCAGAGGCTGATATGACATTTGTGTTAAGTTTCTCAAGCTCCAGAAAGGGAACTAATGTTCCTTTCTATTGATCCCTCTTCCCTTCTTCCATCTCGAAGTACCCCGTACCTTTTCCATTGGTGGCGTGGATTTTACGCGATGTATCTTGATACAGGACGAACTGGGGAGCCGCGAAAATACAATCCATCACTCTGAAGACGCTCTGTCTCTCTCCTTCCCTTGCGCTGATTGCCTGATTTGATCACGTGATGCGCCTGCTGCTGCTGCTGCTGGTAGTGCTTCTTATTCTCCTTTCTTCCCGCCTCTACTTCTTCTTCTTATTCCCCTTCTTTATCTTGCAGACTGAAATGAGGAGGCGTGGATCCAAAAACATAGCTAGGAAAATCTCAGTTACGAAGTCTCAACAGAAAATTGGGCCAAGCATGCCGGCCTTGGTGGGGTTGGGGGAGGAGAAACCTGAGACAGTGAAATACGACATGCGAGATAAAGTTTGTGAAATCTCCATCTCCATTCTCTCTGCTCCTCTCCGGTTTCCATCTCCCTTCCATCTTCTTGCTCTGTTTCTGGCCGGTTGCAATAATAGTGATTGTTTTCTCCGGAGCCTATAGCTGCAACTTCAAGTTCATAATGAACGATATATCACAAGTAAGTGCTTTTACTTGTGAATAATGAATATTTCGTTATGAGTTTCTTTCTGGAAGTGGAAGAAAATTAATGAGATCGGATTGCGAAATGAAGCAGGGAGTTTTAAAGAAACACTCGGTTACCCGCGAAGCGACGTGCAACATAAATTTGACAGGAGATTAAAAATAATAACCCTAGCTAAGATGAGAAAGGATTATCTCTAATTTTCCACAAAGAGTACTGTAACTGACATACCAAAAGTATGCATAAGTAATTTATTTACAAAAATGAATGGCGTGTCGCCTTCGAAGAGGCCAAGTGTAGGTCCTTTGAATTAATGCAGTCGTGATGATAAAATAATGAAGTATCTATAGGAATCCACACCTCGAGCTATAAGAATGAATCAAAGTCAAGATCCCTCGGCCCGGCCAGTAAATTGAACACAGGACCCTTCCGGACTAAGACTAGTCTTATAACCACTTGGTCTACAGGCCGGATATCAACAACAGGAACTAAAACCTAATTTTAAGTAACACAAACAACTAGATCGTAACACTAATCCACATTGCCCTCAACCGTTAATGTTGAGGTTCTTTTTGACTGGCTGCGTGACGAAGCGGTAACATTCTCGCCTGCTATTGCCAAGGTTGCAGGATCGAATCATGGCGCTGTAAGCTGGCATTTGAGGGTGCGGAAATGCCAAGGAGCCGTGTCAGTAGATTTACCAGCACGTAAAATATTCCCTACGGGCCAAATATTCCGGCACCTTGGCGTCTCTAAATGTCGTAGTAGTTAGAAGGAACGTAAAACCAATAACGTTGGAGATCCTATGTGATTTGGAAGAACTTCCTAAGGTTTATTTCTCAAGGCTGCAGAAATTCAGGCTTGATTTTCATAGTAGTTTTACTTGTGAATAATGACTTCCTTTCTAGATGGTCGATATTATCCATTAGTTGTATTGTTCAGAAGCAGTATGTGAAAGTTTGCCTAAGTGCTACGTTTATCTACATTTAAATATTGTCAGCCTATTATAACAATGTCGTTATGTTAGTCTGTTGTAGTCAATTATTGTTGCTTTGAGGAGCGGAACAGCAAGGTCATCTGCCCCTTTCACAACGTCCCAGTCAACAGAAACTTCCGTTTACTATAGGCGGATTTTTCAACCCGAACGAAAAGATAAAACTTCCGCTGTTAATTTTTCTATGGAAGCAAAAATTCGTATGAACAGTAATTTCGTATAAAGTAAGGACACACGTCCTATGATCACTGTTTGGAATGAACAAACGCCTACATCCAAGTGTTCATAATATATATGTACAATATATCCCATTGATCTGTAAATTGAATATTAAGCACGCACTCACAATCACGAAAGAAATTTGTTGGGAGATAAACACTCACTATGAATAGTGTAAGGAACATGTCTTTAGCATTCAAAATTGCAGCTTCGGCTTAATTATTTAGACAACTATGATTCATATGCCAGATGCACTAAACCTTTCTGAATATAGCGGATTGTACTCTATTAGGAATGTCATATTAATGTTAAGTAGCTATGTCATGGCTGAAAATAGCATAATTTATTTCTGTGTGTAAATGTATTCTCTATAATACAGTATAATGATTTCATACCTTGGCAGGCCATCAAAGTAGCCTATTACACAAGTCTATCCTTCCAATAGCATTTCTCAGTCATTTGACAAAGATGAAAAATCTAATCCTGAGAGATCTTACATAGACTTAATCAACATAAGATTTCATTCATCTATTTTAATCACAGAACTAACTGGTCTTTCTCGCGACCTGGAATACTCGTATTAATGAAATACTGTAATATCTTCATAGCGGATTCGTTGCTATAAAATATGCCCGATCTTTACAAACAAAGGGTATATCTGACTGCCCATTTAATTATCCCCTCCATTTCTATGATTATATATCACTGCCCATGTAAGCATATCTGCAGCTTTCCTATATTCGTAGCCTATTTTCATCTTAGGATACCCTTAAAAGGTAACCGTTTGTCCATCCGTGTGTATATGGATCATGGCAGACACGTGAAATATTTCAATCATATTCTTTATCTCAGCATCGTTTCCTTCTATTAACCTGACATTTTTTATGGTCATAGAGGGTATTATGATCTATGTGCCTTTCGAAAATCGATTAATCACTTAACCAACATGGAAACCCAGCAAAATGTATATATTTACCAAGGCTTTCCTCTTGACATCATCAACTGAACGCAAGAAACGTGGCTGGGTAAAACTGTATATCAGGCTCAATTTAATGACGCGTAAATTCATTCAATCGTCATAAAAAATTCAAGAGAGCAGCTGAGCAATATTTTAAAGTTAACTTATGTTTTCATTTCTTGTGTTCTAATCAAGTGATCGATGTGAAAGTTTGTATAGTGAACCGCCATAATAATGTTCACCTACTGGTCTGTAAAGCTCTGATCTACATAATTATAAAACAATCAACATGGCGAAATATTCCACCGGTTCTCAAAATCTTCGTAACTATTACAGCAATCAAACTGAAGTTTTGTGCAGTGATAGAGTATTATTAAGTAAGCACATACAGTGTATTGGCATCTAATGTTTGAAACCTTAAAAACACTTTTTGAATTTTCGTATTAAAGTCATCAAATTGAAAGTTTGTACAACGAATCACCGTCATAAAATGCATTTAACTAGAACATAACACTGTAGTTTACATTTAAAACAAACCAACATGGCAGTAACGTGTAATGTTTCACCAGTACTCAATATGTTCGACCCTTTCCTTAGCCTCATAACAAGCATACTGCACAGCATCGTAATAAGCATATGTGACGGTCAGCTAGAATCAAGGAACATAAAACAGACCAACGGAGTTCTACAGTGTGACCCTCTAAGCCCGATACTTTTCAACATGCTCACAAACGACGTAGTTCAAAAGATCACAACGGAAGGGGTAAAAATACTGCTCTATGCAGATGACATGGTGATCCTAAGCAAAAACAGGGAAGCGATGCAGCAAGCTATCCATAGGTTAGAGGAATGAACGAAAGACAACGAACTTAAAATAAACCAGAACAAGACAAAAGTAATGAAGTTTCGCAAAGGCGGACGAATATCCTCGAAGGATGTCTTCACATGTGGGGATCACACTTTAGGCATAGCGAAGGCGTACAAATATTTAGGGGTAACTCTGCAGGTCACCGGTTTCACCTTCACAAGACATGTTGAGAAAGATCAATCTCCGCAATAAAAGCCACAATGGAAATCGAAAGACTTCATAGCCTCTCACTTCAATTTCACCGTTCAATCTGAAAATACGCAATTGAAATAATTTGGCCACACTTGAACTACAAAAACATCAAAGACCTGGATAGAGTTAAAGCCAGATACCTCAAGAAAACACTGTGCGTATCGAAGTACGCCCCAACCAGATTTGTTTATCAACTGGTGGGAACAAAAACATTTATAGAAGACCTATTATTAAAACACAACCTGATTCAAACATAAGCATGCATCAAGTTTCTGGAAGAAAGAGCCAAGAAATCAACAGAAATAGACCCCGAATTCTACCGCACCCCAGCCATCAAGGAGAAGGAATGGAGATCAGCCGGCTATGAACTACGACACCTCTACACCCGAGGAGAAATACACGGCTTCCACCATAAAATCTGCAACAGGAAAGGTTACCACAACGCCGACAGTCAATGCAGCTGTGAACTCTGCAACCAATGCTGCACACAGTATCACCTATTTGAATGTACAATCTCGTACTATGCAAAGGACGAATGTCAATGATATCGGTTATGTAATAATTCTGTACACATTGTGTTTAATTCCAATAATAAATAATATGTTCGATACTACTACAGCAAGCCATATGCAGTTTTATAATATGATAGAAGTAAAGACACATATATGACTTTCAAAATCTGATAATCAAGAAAATAATTCGCGAATTTAAGATGTTTCAAATTAGTTTTCTATCGATCTTATCATCTATGGGCAGTGCAAAGTAGCACGGCAAATCTTAACTTAAGAATTAAGTATATAGGCATCAAATTTGTTCAATTATTTTAACAATATGGTGTTTGAGCGAAGTTTTGAGGGCATGATTTTACTTACTGAATGCTATTCAAGCGATCGAAATATAATAACGACCGTAACAAACTTGATCTACTAGCTCTGAATTCTGTAGTTTAGGCTATATTTCGAATATAATTATAGAAGCCATGCATTTGCCTTTTCTAAAAAAACTTGTAACTCGTCAAAGTTATATGCCGTCTCTAAGGGAGGAGTCACACTTACCGATACTCATAGCCTGTACATTTTCATTGTAGTGGTGGTGATGGGGATTGTTTTAAGGGGCCATCTGCTCCATTTTTCTGTTTTGAATATCGTCATAGGTGTAACTTAATAACTGTACTGGGTGAGCCTTAGAGTATACATTAACACAGCGGTATAGTTATTTGGCTAAACCTCTAACTTTAGTTTATTTTATTCACATATCGTTTTTTGAAAAGAACATTCCTTGTAGATATTCAGTTGAACCGATATTTCATTATATTGATGAGCCAATACTATTACCCAAATATCCCGGCACACACTTCCTTTGTGTTGTATTCATGCATTGTAGATAGAGCATCATCTTGTGACTTTGGACACGTATTTTCCAGTTATGGAAGTGTATTGATGTGAGTAGTCTTGCGTAACAATGACATCTTTGGTTTAAAGACAAGGAAGGTACCACAGTAATACCATTTTTCTATCTTACAATATAATTGTATATATATTTTTTTAAGTGACTACAACGTTTGGACATTGCAGTTTAAGTTTGAAAATATTTCCATATACTTTATCACAATGTAAGGGCATGTACTGGCTGGCTGCGTGGCACAGCGGTAACTATCTCTTTCCTGCTGTGCTTGAGTTTGTGAGATCAAATGCAGGCGCAGTCAGTCGGAATTTTAGCGTGTCTTAATGTGAGGGAGACGTGTCAGTAGATTCACTGGTATGTCCGCGATCCCCTTCAGGGCAAAATTGGGGCTCTAAAATTCACAGAATTTAATAGAGATGTAAAAATAAAAGATCATTATTGTTATTAATAGTCTTTTTTTATTATTATTATTAGTCTTGTATTAGATCCTGTACATATGAACTATTTAGTCCATCAAATGGAACATTTGTTTAGTTGGTGGAATGATTTCAATTGGAAACGACCTGTAGTATAAGTTATATAACTTTAGGCTATTTATATTCATGGAACTACTTGGACTTTTCCCCAATACTCCTTTGATTTTATTTTGTATGTATTTAATATTTTCTTGGATCTGTCCCTCTGCTTTCATTATCAGCAGATGATCATGACTTGCAAATGTTCACGTGGACGGAATGTACTGTTTACGGGCGAGCTGAAAATGACGAGTTTTGCGTGTCCGAGCAAGCTGCCATATTATATTGGGCGAGCTGTACGAACGTGATCGGTTCGTTTCTTGGCTGAGGTAGAGAGGAGATGACGTCGCGACATTGCGAATTTAGAGGGAAAGTTTACTGATAACTGGAAGTTCTTCGAACGTGAGCAAGGACTTTTTACGCAAGCGAAGTAACTAGTCGACCCTGCTCAACATTGTGTTTTGTAACCGAGATAACTCGCAGACATTTTTCAATCTCACGTTTTGTCTTTACATTATTAATTTTATTGAAACTGTCAGTAGTAGAATGGCATGTGTAGGAGCTGTTACTTGGTTCCTATATTTACTTGCACACAAACATAATAATCAAGTGAAAAAATATATATGAAAACCTCACGAAACTATTCATTCACAAAATTATCCATAAAGTCTTCAAGTGAATGCGTCGATGGATACACAACAAAGATCTGAGGAAGGAATTGCAAATTTTAAGAAAACATTTCAACCTTATTCTGCGAAGATCCTTGAAGTTAATATTATCGATAGGTCGGAAAATAATGGTTTATTCAGTAACTGAAATATCAACCATACCTTTCCTTCAGTGTCATAACCTATAACATTCAGGGCGTATTTTAGAAATTGAACAAACATATGTTTCCGAAGATGTGAGGGATATACACTGGACATTTAGGAATCTTAGGACACGATTCTTGTTTTCGTACATTATTACCAGAAGTAGTTACAGATTGCTCTGCACTAAGCCGCTTCCATACATTCATTATTGACTTGCACCTGAAACATTGTTAATGAATACCAGTTTTGAAAATTGGGGCAGATGTCCTCAGTGTTTTGCCCTTAAAGCAACGATCACCAGCAGCAATGAAAATTAAACACCAATTGAATGAAACTGAAGTGACTATGAAATATGCTCGGTGCAGTAAACGGAATTTTTCGAAAATAAATTGTAAGAAATAATTTGCTCGCTCTCGGTAATATGAGAAGGTTACTTTGTCAAGAATCTCATACATGGCACAAGTCGTCTGTTAGAACGTGAGAGTCTGCCTCGTTTCGTAAGGTCTGGAGGTCTGGGTTCAATTCCCGGGACTGCCAAACAATTTAATTCTTTCCTTGGGGCTGTACACTCAAACTCTTGAGGCGAAACTGAAAAGGGGCGGGTTCGATTCCTACCTCAACAATCCTGGAAGTGGTTTTCCATGGTTTCCAACGTCTGCTATAGGCAAACGCCGGGATGGTACCTAACTTAAGGCCACGGCCACTTCCTACCCAAATCCTACCTCAATTACAAATACACCCACTAGCACCACGATGTCCCAAAGTCCCTGAAATAATCAACAAGAACGAGAGCAAAAGAAGAAACAATTGACGACAAAAAGAACGTAAGGTAGTAGTAAACTTCGTAGATGGCCTCTTCGGAAACTGTTGTCATGGGTGAGGATATGTGCCAACCTGTGAATATTAGTCTGATGCGTAGCATTAAAGTTCTTTCGCGCTGGAAATTTACTACTTCCGAAATTGGGAAGTAGTGTATAAAGTTTATATGAGTGCAAGTTTATGGGAAATTCTCTCGTACAGTATTGTACTTCTCCACACACTAATAAAAGTTTACGTTTCTACCATTCCAGTGGCCTTATGAATACCGCATTAGCATGAGAACGCTTTTCCCTTCTAGTGTCGTGAAACTGTGCACCTTAAGTTGGCGCAGTTAATTATTACCTAACTTGGCGTCTCCTCAGATATAAAAATAGAAATATCTTAATAGCAAAAAGGGCTATATATTTACAAGGGCATCCATACACATTTGGAAACATGGGTTAACCGAGATAATACTCATCAGCTAATTAGAGCACACACTCATGAAGTGTGGTGCCACTCAAATAAACCCACATCGTGCCTAGTGTGGTTAGGAAAAATAATTAACCATGATTTGAAGGTTTAACATAATACATGCAATTTCAGTGCATACCTATTTTTATTGAGAAAAATAATATCAAAACTAATATTGTGTGAAATGATTAAAGCATATTTGAGAAACATCGCCTAGGGGACAAACGAAATGCACCCTCCTAGGATTTGAAGGATAGAGCTAGAGTTGTTATTGTTGGTTGATTTAGGGACTTAACGACATCGTGATCGTGTAGCTCCATGTATTTATGTTGTGTGTGTAATCTGTCTAATAAACTACACACCCTATCTGAAAAGTTCGGTGAATGGGTCTATATTACCAACGGATTGTTGGCTTACCTGAAACAGCCGTTACTATCCTTCGAAGTAATCTCCGTGGATGGTTATGCCCTTCTTAGAACGGCTGTACAAGTCCTGGCATAGTCTTCCTGAGGGATAGCCTTCAATTGGGTCGTCACATTACGTTGGATGTCCGAAATGTCCGAAAACCGCTGGCCCTTCAGGGCTTTTCGGTGACCCTGGACCCCATATTCCATACTTTGACGCTTGCCTTCGATGTCGTACCTCAGACACCATATCTCGTCACCCGTGACGATGGTTTTCAGGACCATTCCATTCCACGGAATATTCACCATTCTCACTGCCACCCGTCGAACAGGTGTGCACGTTTGGTTGCACAAATTCACCCTTCTCACTGCCGCCCGTCCATCAGGTGTGAAAGGCAGGTTGCATAAATTCACGCTTCTCTCTTGCTTTCAATTTAGAGTTTTGACGACCCAAACTGAAGGCTATTCCTAAAGAAGACTATGGCAGGAGTTTCCAGGACTTGTTCAGTCGTTCTCAGGAGTGCATAACCATCCACGGGGATTACTTCGAAAGATAGTAACGACTGTTTCAGGTAAGCCAACAATCCATTCGTAATATAGTCCATTCACCGAACTTTTCAGACAGAGGGGTGTATATTATTTTGATGGTTGCATTAGTGTATGATTTTGTAATTGGGTTAGGATTTGGGTAGAAGGTGGTCATGTCCTTAATTTAGGCACCATCCCAGCATTTGCCTGGAATAGAAGTAAAACCACGGACAATCACTTTTAGGATTGTGGCGGTGGGAGTCAAGCTCATCTCTTCCCAGTTCTTCGTCACGAAGAAGAGTGGACCCCGTTCCAGCCCTCTTGGTAGAGTCGAGAGTCGAATTTGGATTTCGGCGGTGACAGCCAAAATATGCTAGCCACTACCCCGCGAGGTGGATGGACGATAAAGCTAGAAAGAAGAACAAGATCAGGAGGCAGAAAGATAAGTAGAAGAAGCAGAAGGTGGAAAAAAGTATTGTATAGTTGAACAGAGGAACTTGAAGTCATAGTTAATTTAATAGCATTTTACGTAATCCACATTGGATAGGATTTAACAGCTGATTTGAAAGCATGTATGTCATTAATTCATTCGCTTACAGAAACTGGAAGATATATGCACATTGTGGTGGTGGTGATCCTTGATTTAAGGGGCGTAACATCTAGGTCATCTCTCCTATATGTGAACACCGATGCATTGCATTGTGAGGGTCCCCATATCATATTAAATATTATTAACGATTATGTTGTAAGGTGTATATGGACGACGATTCTATGATTAATAATAGAGAATATATTTAGAATCCTCATATACTGTAGCTGGTACTGGAAAAGCTACAACGAGATCAGTTGCACACTGGGATCTACTGTTTGAATATTTCTTTAGTGTCGGTTAGCTCTTTCCAGAAGCTGTTGTTGTATCACTTAGGGTTCCGAGACAGTTTGTTCTTCACCTGCCTATACGTTGATATGTGTTGAATCTGTCTGGAAACCTGTATTACTATGGCATACATACTAATGGTTCTACACCTAATTTGGGATGGGATTGAGAAGGAAGTTGCCGTGGCCTTACGTAAGACACTATCCCGACAAGAAACTACAGGCATTCACTTCTAGAATGGCAAAAGTGGAAACGGGCTCACCCACGCTTCTTGTTTCTCCTCCCGAAACAAATTGCACGTCGTTACAGAATTAGACGAGGCTTCAATTTCTTGATCGAATCAGGAACTGAGCTCAGACCCTTTGTGACATACTTTCAGTATTTACACCTACACCACATACAGTGGCGTGGAGGACAATATACTGTACGTGTTCTTGGGACTATTTTCAGTTATTCTCCATGGATATGAATACCTTTGTGATGGCTGACCTTTGGTCAGTCAACCGTAAATGGAAGCAAAATACACTGTAGTATCTGGTCAATTTTGAAGCAGATTAAATACACTTATATAGAGAAATATGAAACAAACAATAAAATTCCAGAAAGTAGTTCGTGAAGAATTAATAGCCTATTTTCACATATCCCACTGGAATTACTTAGGACACGACAAATGAAAACGAGATTTTAAACAAGTAGTTCCGTGAAGAACTATACAGCCAATTTTTATATATCCTACTTATGTTAAATGCCTGTATCAACATACACAATTTCGGTTTGATTGCTGTAATAGATTCGTAGATATTGAGAAACGTCTAAATATTTCGGATGGTCGCCATGTTCGAATTTTATATATGTAGGTCTTAGAGTTATGTACCATTACATGAAGATTATTGTGTAGGTGTAGTATTCAAACTTCAATCGCAAGATTAGGACACAAGAAATTAAAACCAGATTTTAAAATTTCACACAGCTGCCATCTTGTGGTTATGAAAATAATTTGAATACATTAGATGCCAGTGGATTAAAATTTGTGTGAGCATTTGCCGTACTAAGTTTTACTGCGCTCGGATATTAAATCACGAAAGTCGTCCATTTAAATATTTATAATTCACGCCACCGCCATGTTGGACTTGTGCTCACCAGGTTGCTGAAAGTCCCACTGGTGAACTATGTTCATAGCCTCTATCAACATACAAATTTTCAGTTTGATTGCTATCATGGATTAATAGATATTGAGAACCGTCTAAATATTTCGGATAGTCGCCATGCTGGATTTTTATATAAGTAGGCCAAAGAGATATGTACTATTAGATGACGATTATTTCTTATGTTCGTTATTCAGACGTTCACTTCGATCGCATGATTAATATACAATAAATAAACACCTAATTGTAAAATTGCACACAGCCGCCATCTTGAGGTTATGTCAACAATTGAACTAAATTAGATGCCAGTGTATTACAATGTGTATAAACATTTACTGAGCCGCATTTCAGTGCGCTCAGTTGGTTAGATCACGAGAAAAATCTATTAAAATGCTTCACTTTGCTTGGCCGCCATGTTCGTTTTGAATTTTAGACCTTTGCGAAAGTCTCATAGCTGAACGTCTAGTAGTACCGTTTGTCACCTTACACAATTTCAGGGTGATATCAGAAATAGTTTCGGAGATATAGAATGCCGGTGAAATATTTCACACAGCCGCCATCTTGAGGTTATTTAAAAAAATCAAATAAATTAGATGCCCAGTGCACTACAATGTATGTAGACATTTGCTATACCAATTTTCATTAAGTTTAGATAATTAAATCGTGAGAAAAGTGTATTTAAATGTTTCAAATTCGCTTGGCCTCCATGTTCGGTTTGTAGGTAACAGATTTCTGAAAGTCTCATAGATGAACGTCTAGTAGTGTCCTTTGTCGCCGTACAAAATTTCAGGGCGATATCCGTAACAGTTTCGGAGATATAGAATGCCAGTGAAATATTTATCAGAGCCGCAATGTTGGATTAGTGAGACATAATAAAATTTGAGGGGACGGTCAGGGTCGGCCAAAATTGTACTATGACCTTACCGAATTTCATTGAAATTGCTTCATCCGTTTAGACGTTATTAGGGGACACACACACACAAACTCACACACACACACGAACACACGGACGCACACACATAAATGAAAATAGGCTAAAAATTGCAAAGCCACCACTTTTTAGTTCTCGTAAAATTCCATTAAGTTAGGTGAACCGGTCGCGGAGGCCGAGAGCGCTAACGCGCTACCTCGTGCCTCGCTGGTATCGGGAGAGCGTGGGTTCGAATCCCACCTCGGCCGTCCTGAAAATGGTTTTCGTGGTTTCCCATTTTCACTACCAGGCAAATGCCGGGACGGTTCCTTTCAACAGGTCCACGGCCGATTTCCTTCCAATATCCCTTCACTGACCCGTCCTGAAAAGAAAAGTACATGGCCATTGGCTGCATTAATAAAATTATTATTAAATTAGGTGTCAGTAAATCAAGTGCTCAGATCATTAAATCGCGAGAAAAATCAATTTAAATACTACATTTAGCGTAATCGCCATCTAGGCTTCGTGCTCACCAGGTTAATGAACGATCCATAGGTGAACTTATAGCCTCTATCAACACACAAAATTTTTGTTTGATGGCTGCAATATATTCGTAGATATTAAGAACCGTCTAAATATTTCGGCCATACAGTTATGTACCATAAGATGAAGATTATTGCGTAGGTTCATTTTTAAAATGTTGACTTCGATCGCATGATTAGGACACAAGAAATAAAAACTTAATTGTAAAATTTCGCACAGCCACCATCTTGACGTTAGGAAAACAATTGCATTAGATTAGATGCCAGTGGATTAAAATGTGTATAAACATTTATTGCACAAAGTTTCACTGCGTTCGGATAGTTAAATCGCGAGATAAATCTATTGAAATGTTTCAAATTCGCTTGGCCGCTATGTTGGTTATGTACTTAACAGGTTTTTGAAGGTCACATAGGATATCGTCTAGTAACAACCTTCATCACCGTAAAACATTTGAGGGTGATATCTGAAACTGTTGCTGAGATATAGAATGCCAGCGAAATATTTCATACAGCCGCCATCTTGGGTTGGTAAACGTATTAAAATTTGAATGGCGCGGTTTAGGTCGGACGATGTAATTTGTATCTACGTACCGAGTTTCATTGAAATCGCTTTGGCTGTTTAGATTTTATTAGGGAGACACACATACACGCACGAACACACGCATACCCATACTTGGACAAAAGTTGATCTAATAAGCCTATTTTGTCGTAAATGAAAATAGGCTTAAAATAACAACAATTAATAATAGCGGTTTCAACGACAGGTACGACTCCAAATGCTTATGCTATTTCAATGTGTATTCTGTTCATTAAACTTGAATGATTTAACTTATGAAGAATGTTATCTAGCTCAACGGGACAGATCCACTTTATTGCGTGCTTATTTTCACAAACCATATTTCGTAATTTCAACAAAATGTTTATAAGTTGAATTTTTTTTTTTGAAGAAAGGAAAATACGTTTACCGTATAATTCGCTATGTTAATAAATATTACTAAATATTCTATTTCCATATAGCCTACTGGTCTTTCCTTTAAAAATTCCCCCAGCAATTAAAAGGATGTGTACTAAATAGATTTTGTTACAAGACCTGTGTCTCCACTAACACCATTGCATTGAGAAAATATGTGCTATAAGCGCATCCAACGTTTAGAATGAAGCACTGGTTAGATAGGGATATTCTTCTCTCTTTCTGTTGCACGCGAGACATGTATGACGCTGTCATGTTCTAGCACTCCACTGTTGCCATATCAGTTGAAAACTTTTCATTGTCATTGTCGAAAAAACAGCATATTCGGATAGAACTATGTTTTGACGATCTTTTTTGTCCTATATTAGAACTACGTAAACTTGATAGAAATGCTAGAAAAATTAGATATCCATATTTTTTTAAAAAGCTATAAACTGAGTCCCCTTTTTAGTAAAATCGATCTTATATCATGTTGCATTGACTTTATGATGCCTATTTTTTACACACGTGTAGCTAAATGTGCCGTCTTGATGATGGATTATTGAAATATTTTATACTGGCAATATTACAATTTTCATGTAGGCAAAACTTCTGAATATTCTCTCATAACCGCATAGCAGCATTGAAAAAGTTCGTATGCTGCCAACTTTTCTATTTTTAAAGATAACCATGTCATGTCAGTTTGAGAGTTGTAGAGGAATGTTGGAAGAAGTTTTCTACCTGCCTACCCAGAGTGTAGGTTTAATTTTTTACACAGGCCGGGCAGTTCATTGACCGCGGATTATAAAAATGAGGTTTCGAAGGACAGCGGGGTGCAGCGTGCTACTCACAGCTTTATTACTGTGCCCTTCGAGCTTGTAGTTCAGTAGTTCGGCTGTTTCTATCTTGAGTGTGTGTGCAGCAGTTCTGTTAGATTTAACGTGTTGTATTTTACGTATTTCACGTACAACAATGGATAGTTTTGTGAAAAGAAAGCGTGGTCAAGTGCTCAGAAGGAGGGAAAAACAGGTCGTAATTAATGTGTTCAGTTATTTAAAGAACCTTAAACCCAACGAAAGTATAAATCATGAAAGGTAAGCCAATGAGGAGTATTTTCTTTAATAACGTACTTCAACTTTAACTGCAGTCGAAACTTCACACATTTCCTTGTGCTTGTACTTTATTTACTTTATTTTGATTGTTTTCTTTATGTCACATTCAGCATACGTTATAGTTAATTTAATTTAATTTCGTTGTATGTGTTATGTTAGCCTACTATTAGTATTATTATACAGTACTTAATTCAAGTCTTCGTCACTGCACAATCGCTGAATGTGCGGAAAGTGTACGCGAAGCGCGCTTTGTACTGCCTCCTCTCATGGAGTGGCAACCCTGTCGTAACGCGCCATAAGACCAATGCTTCATTCTAAACGTTGGATGCCTTATAGAATATACTGTATAACTTTCAGTATCGGTGAAAAAGACTCTTCCCACAAGATCGCATCTTCCTGTAACGCATCACGGGAGAGTAATTAAAGAAATGTCAAATGTACGGCTTGTATGAAAAGTAAATACATAATTTAGTGCGATTAGATTATGATTATTACAATAAATTAACATACGAATCCTCTCTTCATTCGCTTGAATGGAATAAAAACAAGTAGTTCCGTGAGGAACTAAATAGCCAATTTTCATGTATCCTACTTAAATTAATTGCCTCTATGAACATACAAATTTTCAGTTTGATTGCTGTAATAGATTCGTAGATATTGAGAACCTTCTAAATATTTCGGATGGCCACCATGTTGGATTGTTATATATAGGCCTTAGAGTTATGTACTATTACATGAATATTATTGTGTAGGTGTTTTATTCAAACTTCAATCGCATGATTAAGGCACAATAAATAAAAACGAGATTTAAAAATTTCGCCCAGCTGCTATCTTGCGGTTATGAAAACAATTGAAATAAATTAGATGTCAGTGGATTAAAATTTGTACAAGCATTTACCGTACCAAGTTTCACTGCGCTCGGACCTTTAAATCGCGGGAAACATCCATTTAAATATTTATATTTCGTGTCGCCGCCATGTTGGATTTGTGCTAACCAGGTTATTGAAAGTCCCATATGTGAACTTATGTTCATAGCTTCTATCAACAGACGAAATTTCAGTTTTATTGCTGTCATAGATTAATATATATTGAGAACCGTATAAATATTTCGGATGGTCGCCATGTTGGATTTTTATATAAGTATGCCATATAGTTATGTAATATTAGATGACGATTATTGCGTTGGTTCATTATTCAAAAGTTTACTTCGATCGCATGATTAATACACAATAAATGAAAACTTAATTTTAAAATTTCGCACAGCCGCCATGTTGAGGTTATGTAAACAATTGAATTAAATTAGGTGCCAATACATTACAATTTGTATGAACATTTACTGTTCCAAGTTTTACTGCGTTTGGATGGTTAAATCACGAGAGAAATCTATTTAAATGTTTCAACTTTGCTTGGCCGCCATGTTCGTTTTGTAGTTAACAGGTTTTTGAAAGTCTCATAAGTGACTTTCGTGTAGTGCCCGCTGTTACCGTACAAAATTTAAGGGTGATAAGAGTAATACTTTCTGAGATAGAGAATGCCGGAGAAATATTTTGCACAGCCGCCATGTTGGATTGGTGAGACGTAATAACATTTTAAGGGCACGGCCGGGGTAGGCCGAAATATTACTATGGCCTTCCCGAGTTTCATGGAAATCACTCCCGCACTTCAGAAGTAATTAGGGAGGGACAAACGGATGCACACACGGACTAAAGGTGATCTCATAAGCCTAATTTGTCATAAATGAAAAAAAAAAAAATGTTTTAAAATTTCGGACTGTTGCTATCCTGAATTTTTGAAAACAATTGAGCATGACATGTCTCTACCGTATATTACTGTAAGCTCTGAATAAAGATTCGCTGTTCGTAGCATCACTGCTCTTCGGTGATTGGCTCGCTGGAAATATTATTCAAAATATTTGAAAATCAATTGGCCGCCACGTTGCTCTTGTGTTTCTTAGGATTTGGAAGGTCACATACATGTAGTTAGTTAATAGTCCTCTATCACCATACAAACTTTCAGTTTTAATTGCTTAAATAGTTTCGGAGATATTGTAAACCAATATTGAATTTGTTGTAAAGGCACGGCGTTGTTTTTTTTTCTTCATATATGCCTGCAGATGAACATTCTAATGATAGTTCATTATACCAACCTAGATTTCTGTTGCTTGATTAGGACACGAGAATTAAAACCAGATTTAAAAAAATGCTCAGCAAACCTTTTATGTTCTCATAAAATTCCATTAAATTAGACGTTTGTATATTAAGGCCTGTATGAAGATATACCGTGCAAATCTTCCCAGCGCTCGGATGAAAATTGCGAGAAAAATCCATTTAAATATTTAAAATTCGCGTCGCCGCCATGTTGGTTTTGAGCTCACCAGGTTATTGAAAGTCCCATAGGTGATCTTACGTTAACAGCCTCTATCAACATACAAAATTGCAGTTTAATTGCCGTAAGAAATTCGTAAATTTTGAGAACCATGTAAATATTTCTGATCGTGGCAATGATGGTTTATGACATATGTAGACAATAGAGTCATGTATCATTGGATGAAGATTAAGTAGTTTCATTATTCGAACGTTCACTTAGATCGCATGATTAGAACACAAGAAATAAAAACATAATTTTAAAATTTCGCACAGCCGCCATCTTATGATTATGAAAACAATTGAATTAAATTACGTTCTAGTAGATTAAATCTTGTATAAAAATTTACCGTACCGAGTTTCACTCCGCTCGGATGATTCAATCGCGAGAAAGAATCCATTTAAATGTGTTAACTTCCTTGGCCGGCATATTGGGTTTTTACTTAACAGGTTTTTGAAAGTCACATAGGTGAACTTTTGGTAGTGCACTACATCACCGTACAACATTTCTGGAGATATAGAATGCCAGTGAAATATTTCGCACGGCCGCCATTTTAAATAACCGAAACTTATTAAAATTTGAAAGGCCCGGTCGAGGTAGGACGGTAGTAGTACAGTATGTACTTAGCGAGTTTTCCCTTCGTTCGTTTAGATTTATTTAGGGACACACACACACATCTCATACAGTAAGTCTATTTTTTCATTACTGAATTGAGGCTAAAAATATGATTACCCGCCTTACGTGGTCAACGGGTAAGCAATGAGACAACGAATCCTCTGGTCCTGGGTTCTATACCCGGCTTTGCCAAAAACATTAATTCTGGTCTGAATGTTGGAAAGGGGTACACTTATCGGTGTGTAGAAAGGCTGAGAAGACGTGCGTTTGATTCCCATTTCAGTTGTCTTGTCCGTGAATTACCATGGATTCCCAATTCTTCTCTTAACTCAAGGCTTCGGCCACCTTCTTCCAAATCCTAGCCTCAGCTACAAACACACATTATAGCACACCCACCACAATGACACAAGTTAACAGACAGCATTCAGACACACAGAAATATATGGGCCTACATGACTACGTTAAGAACAACAAGAAAATCATCAACAAAATGTGATTGAAGGGAGAATTCAAACCATAAGCGTAACATTGTTACCTGAGTACCAAAATCTTTGATTTGTAATTTTTACTCTGCAAATAGAAACGCGAAACTAAGTAAAAAAGGGAACATAATAAGAAGTACAAATTGCAGTGAGTGAAAGGTGTTAATTACAGGATATTTTATGAATTACTTCATTGGCAGCACTCCTTAGACGCAAACCACATAGTACACCTTATCAAATGAAAATACGCGCTGTTGAACAAGGTCTTCGGTTATTCTAGGACATCACATTATGGGGTGGAGTGTGGTACAACTTATATTCAAGTTTAAAAGAAATATCTGTTCAGTTTTCGCAGCTAATAGAATATCTCCTACCAGTGCAAATCTCTAAACAACCTCAAATATCTGGCAGAGCGCTACAAAAATCTTCAACGGAGTAGACATTTTGCAGGTTTTGCCGATTTTGCGGGCAAAAATTCGTTGCGGATCTCGATATGTAGAGCAACTTAACTAGGTACTACGTTTTGTTTCCTATTAAATATATTAAGGAAATGGCACTCGTCCCACAAGTCAAGGTAGATTCTTGCCATAGCGATGTTATCATTCAAAATGAATATTCCAAATTTCACGAATAATTGAACGATCCCCACAAGCATGATGATATCCGCGAAGATATCAGAGCTGTTTGAATGAACGACTTGAGAGATGTAAGCATTCTCTCTGAACGACTCATTTGCTGGTTTATATAGCAAGCAAAATGTTCCATAAAGACCGCACAGCCTATTTTCTGCAAAATACATGATTTTGTTTAACATCAATTCTTATTTCGCTGGAAGATTAAGTTAAATTGAGATAGAAAAATCTCTAAGTCCTATACTAGGATAACGCTGTGATATACTGTATTACATGAGGTTTCAGTACATTTTGGTACTTGAGGTTTATATTTGACCAGGTCTTATATACGAATCTACTATATTGCCAGTCCTTTTAGGTGCTACGAATTCCAATTCTGTATTTCATTATTTTTAGTGATTTAAGTCCACTAAGGAGCGCTTATGACTAGTGCTTCTGCGACGCCTTCTTTTCTCCAATACCTCCTCAGTCCAGCCAATAACTTGTCCTTCCTCTCCTATGTGAGGGGTGGTCGGGTCGTACATCACCTTGGGTGGCGGGGACCTAGTGTTAACACTATCACAAAATTTGGAATGGTCAAGAATATCACATTCCAAGATCCCAGCGTTATTCAAGTTTTGTTTCACTTCATTAAGCCACAAGCTGCCAGTCTTGCAGCCATTAACCAAGATGAAGATCATCTTGGTGATTCTATCGTTCCCCATCCAGAAAAGGTGCCCGTAGAATTTCAGTCGTCTCCGACGCATGATAGTGGTGGTTGGTTCCAACTGAATGTATAGTTCGGTGTTTGCTTTAAGTTGATAATAGCCATCTGGGAGCAATCTTGGTCCATGAATTTTTCGAAGGATACGTCTCTCAACTTTCTCCAAATCATCCATGTTACCTTTCTTGTTCATCAAGAGGGTCTCTGCTGCATATAAAAACTGTGGTCTAATAACGGTTTTATAATTACAGGCCTTTGCGTTTTTTGAAAACAGGGTCTTTCATATAAAGTAAGAACGGTGATCGGCGGCTTTGTTATCCGCTGCTGCAGTGACCTTGGCCGAGCTTGTGGCGTGCCACGGCCCCCTGCTGTAGTATTGAAAGCACGCGCATCGTATATACTGTACTCGATCTTGCAATAAACGTGCAGTTTTTCAGTCACTAGTTTGAACCTCAGATGTTAACATGAGACAGTTATCATTACAACATCGTTTTTTGTATGTAAATAGTACATTATGCAACGAGCCTATAATGGCAATAATTAAGACACGAGTATATTTATAAAACGATCGAAGAGAATTTTATAATTTCCTTACGAGTGTCTTAATTACCATTATATGCGAGTTGCATACGACTGTTTATGTTCGACGATAATTATAACTATTTTATGTTCGAACATAAATATTCATAAATATCTGTCGAGATTTCGCCAGTTTTATGTGCTGAACAGAGCGCAATGGACGTAGAGAATACCTTGTTTTTGACCATGGTCTCCTCTATTACTTCACTATGACACTAGCAACGCAGTGAAATTTAAACTGGGAGGCCGTGGAACTCAGCGCAGGTGCGATGCTACCCTCACCTAATTGTCCACACAACTGTTTCTTGAGCTCTGATTGGTGGGAAAAACTGTTCAATAATGAAAAATAGTGTTATAATGACCCTCATTATGATACAGTTTTCTGACATATAATATTTACATTTCGACATCGTCGAACATAAACTTACTCGAGTCGGCTCGGCGGGTACATGATGCATATGTTCAGCAATTTCCTGATGAAGTGCCACCTTCGCTAGCACAGATTCACGTAATTGTAAATAAGTTTGACACTAATGACTCAGTGCATAATAAAAAGCCTAAAATTGCAAATTAGAAACATGACAGTGGCAGAACTCACTCGCGTCAGCCAGAATGTGGTTACCAGAAACAATGCCTGTATAACCCAGGAAGGACGACACTTCCAGTATCTTTTGTAAGGTAATATTACATACAGGATTGTACGCACACTTAAAGCAGGGGGCCGTGGCGCGCCACAGGCTCGGCCAAGGCTACCGCAGCAGCGAATAACAAAAATGCCGCTTGCCGTTCTTACTTTATATGAAAGACCCTGTACACCTCTAGTTGTAGCGGTTACGCGATAGGTAGTAGGCTGCACGGAGTTTAGTGCATCTCTCCGAGATTGAAGTATTTTATATATTCGAGAAAATAAGAAAAATATGTTTTTCAATCGGTCAACACGATTGTATCCGATTGTAATGGGTGGTTGCCTAACCTGGAAAAAATTACATGAGTTAAATAAATAAATAATAAATCTCAAGTACATCTTTTTTCGGGATTAGGGAACCACCCATTAAAATTGGGTACAATCGTGTTGACTGACTGAAAAGAAAAAAAATCAATTACTAAGGAAACACTGAAAAATGTCTTCCAACACGATGATATTCAAGATAGCAATACTAGTGGAATCACTTTTCAGTTGGTATAGAAAAGTGTTCCCAATTAGAATCGTGGGGGCGTGGTGGCTCAGCGGTCTAGCTGTATGCCTCTCACCAAGGCGGTCCGGGTTCGATTCCCGGCCAATGCATGTGAGATTTTCGAAGTGAAATGCCATGTCCCGTGGTTCGGATTCCACGTAAAAAGGAGGTCCCGTGGCTCATGATCTCAAGATTAACGGTCACGTTAAACTACAAGCTTCCTTTTCAATTAGAATCGGTGGGAAGTTACAATTAATTTAATCACCTAGAGTAGTGCCAAAACAAATATATGAATTATTTATGTTACACTTGACACAACTATTATCACATACATGGGGGTGTGTGAAGTGTTTTGTACATTAAGGATACATTTTCAATAGAAACTGTGTGGCATTCAGCATCCAGTCTTATCTGCAAGCCTGTGTTTACGAACAAGTCACCTCCATGTTCCCCTATTAGCAGTTAGCACTACAGCCTCCTCTGCTTCTACACCTCCCACGGAATCTAACCATCGCCTCCCAGGTCTACCTCGGCTTCTCATACCTCTACAGCCGAACTCATTAACTTCTTAGGTAATCTCTCATCCCCCATTCTCTTCACATGATCCCTTTATCTGAGTCAGCTCATACTGTACGTACAGATTCATCCATGGCGTTCAGTTCCAACTTAGCCTTAATATCTTCATTACGAGTGCCTTGCTGCCATTGATATACTGTATTTGTCCCAGGAATCATTCGTGCTACTCTCATCAGTTACCTCTAGGTTATGTATTGATATTCAGAATATACCGGGCTCTCTGAGTGATGTAGGGAGAGATTCGTCGCTATACTAACATCTATGTTGCAGACACTGTAGATCGCAACTGAGTACTCACTACATTGGCTTCTCTACACATCGACTCTATTTCGTTCCTTTACCTTCATGAACGAATCACATCCTAACTACTGTATTTACAATGGTCCACCTTCTCCAAATGAGTTCGTTAGTTACCTGACATTCCATTTTCTTGCGTTTCTTTTCTTCCAACTTAACGTTCGTTTTTAAAATGAAGAATTTCATACCATATTCCGTACATTGCGTTTAAGTTCTAACCTGTTCGCTTGTAAGCCTTCGACCAGGTCACCAGCATATGCCGATCTGCTTACCTGGTTTCCACCTAATTGTATCCCACCGAGACATTGTATGCCCTTAAGCAAATGGTTATTATTTTATTAAAGAATGCTCTTCAGTCGATCAACACAAATTGTGCCCAATTACATTAGGCGGGAAACAAGCATTTATATACCCTACAAACTAACACGCTTTAATGTACAAATGTCTAATTAATCGGATGAAATATTTCGAGCGTCACGCGTTCATCCTCAGATCCTGTTCACTTAGGCCTAATTAGTGTACGATGTTTATGAATTACACTTAAACACAAATATATACAGTACTAGCAGTAGTGCCCGTCTTCGCCCGGTGGATTTATTTGTTTTATGGGTGATAATGAATACTACTACAGAACTGGAGCGCTCAAGGATAAGGATCGGAAAGCACCAACGCTTATTGCAGCTGATAACCTCAGTATACAGCACCAACACCATCGCCCTTATACAGAGGCATACCGTACTATTGTCATGAGGATAACTGTTTTAAGGGGCCTAAGAAAGCTTTTTACACTAATTACTCCCCGTGACTGCAATTTGTAAGCAGCTCGAAATATCTGCACCAGAACACTGGTAGGGGCGACGTGATGCAGCCAGCATTGCCAGGCAACAATAGACTTAGGTATTATTGGAGTTGTTCGGGAGCGCTTGTTCCTCCGACTTACTGAACAAAAATCAATCTTTAAGGTTACCTGAGAGGTGTAGGCTAATGCTTCATAGCTTAAACTATTCCTCTTGAATCTGGCTGTCATATACAAAAACAAGAAGTTCCGTGAAGAACTATCCAGCCTACTTTTCATGCCAATGATTATTCTACAGTATATGAACCTATCTAGAATAATGACGAAATTAAGTTGGTAATATCGAAATATCTAATTAGTTCAAAATATACCTGGTATAATGTAGCCTAATAGAGCACTACAGTTGGCAGCCCTGGTGACTGAATATATTCTTAGTTCCACCTCTTAAGGTACTGAATACAAAATTTGGTTGAAGTCCAATGGACGTTACATGCAGTTAGACACTGGATCTATCAGCACGCGTAAAAGCATGTTGCCAACAATACCATGCGTGTGCTGGTCAGAAATAATCTGAATTATTATGATATCTTGTTGTGCCAATTTTGGATGAAATCTATTTGTTAGTATAGAAGTTACATGTATTTTAAAATTGGACATATCAGCAGGCATAGAATCATGTTGGCAGCACTGCCGTGTATTAATTACTCCAAATTAATCTAGAATGTCAGGTGCTATACGTGTGCAATGTATAGAGCTGTTGGCTTGCATACTTTCTGATATATTGATATTAGGGTAAAACGAATATAGACAGCATTTATTAACAGTTGGCAGCCCTGATTGCTCTTAACAATACTTATAGTGATATCTGTTATGGTACACATATCACATACGAAATTTGGTTGAAATCCAACTGATAGTATAGGAGTTACATGTATTTAAAAATTGGTACTATCAGCAGGCTTATAATCATGTTGGTAGAACTGACGTATATAAGTTACTCCAAATTAATCTAAAATGTCAGAATATACGTGTGCATAGTTTAAAGCTGTTGGCTTGCATACTTTCTGATATATTGGTATTTGGATTTAAAAAAATAGAGATAGCAATTATTAACAGTTGGCAGCCCTGGTGGCTCTTAAGAATACGCTCAGTCATATCTGTTTATGTACAGATATTACATACAAAATTTGGTTGAAATCCAATTGATAGTGTATAAGTTATATGCATTTAAACATTGGACTTATCAGAAGGCTTAAAATTATTTTGGCAACACTGTGATGGTTGGCCTCCTGGAAATTAAACTGAAATAGTATTATCTACATGTGTGCCAATTTTGGAATAGCTCCCATGCATACCTTGCAAGATATCCAACATGGAGCTCAAATTTCTAGTGCGTTTTTTCAGCAGTTGGCAGCACTGACATCATTTTCAAATATGGACGTGAGCTATTCCGGTGCACATCTTTACTCATACTAAATTTGGTTTTGATTGCTGCAGCCGTTTAGGAGTTGATAGGGGGACACACACACACAGCCAGACACACAGACAGACACACATTTTCCCGGATCGATCTCATAAGTCTACTTTTTCCTCATTTTTGCAAAATGTGAAAAGTAGGCTAATAATTTTCCGAATCCGACTGGTAGTTCCAGAGATTAGCGCGTTTAAACAAACAAACAAACAAACAAACTCTTCAGCTTTATTATATTAGTATAGATATACAATAGGCCTACTTATATTACATAAGTTTGTAAGATCTTGTGTTGACCGACTATAAAGCTTTCTTTAATAGAATTAGGCAACACTGAAAAATGGCTTCTATCACGACAATCCATATAATTATAAAATGAACAGTAGGGTTGAAAAATCAAAGACCTGTCTCACTCCTTCAACAATTTTATAGCAAGAACTCATCCTAGCATCAACTCTCACTGCAGCCTGATTACCAACTTAATTTACATAATTGTGATTTCCCATACCAGCCTTAGGCGAAATGGAAAAACAATTCTTGAATTCAGGCACAAATCGATTAATTGTTGCTGCCCGCTCAATCTGTTTGGGTACACTCGTTTCGACCGACTGAAAAGTGATTCTATTAATAAATTACTTAGCCAATACTGAAAAAGGCCTCTCATATTTTGATAGATACCAACTATACGCAATATTCAACATTACTGTCATCCGCTTCAGACATGTGATTTTGCTTACTATTGACTCATCACTTTCCAAGTTTTGTGAAAGTGACTCACTTGAATTCTGAATTATCAATTCCAATAATTTAATAGAAAGCCGGCACCGTGGTGTTGGCGTAGCGTGCCTGCCTGTCACCCGGATGCCCCGGGTTCGATTCCCGGCTCCGTCAAGGATTTTAGAAACTGACGTGAGGGCTGGAACGGGGTGCACTCAGCCTCGTGAGGACAATTGAGTAGCTCTCTGAAAGTGAGCCAGCGTCTCGGTCACGAAAACCAAGATTAACGGCCCAGGGGACCCGACACGCTGACCACGTGTCACCCCAAAATCTGCAGGCTAAATAGCTGGGCAGCGGTCGCTTGGTAGGCCTAGGCCCTTAATGGGCTGTAGTGCCAGGGGTTATTATTATTTGAATAATAATTTTATAGGACGCTTCAGCTTGACTGACGTTTTAAATTTATTTTGTCAATGAGTCATACATACTGCAGTTATTGCATAATGTGACTAACTTCTTCCCAAGTTTCGTCTTAGTAGGTTTAATACATTTTAATATTTTATGTATTTAAGATGGTGGTTGCGCTTAGTATTCGACCTGATTATTTTGTGCATAGAACAGTACGATTCTTATAAGGTCAATCTCCTTTCAACGTTTACACATTATCTCACTCTAGTATTCCTTAATATCTTATATTTAAAGATTGTTTTTGAGGGTATTGTTTACTGTAACTTTTTTGAGATTTGTGCAAACGGCATGTCTCGTAATGTACTGCACTTATGTTTCACTTTGTTTCGTGGTAACTGTTCGCTTAGGATATATTCTGATGCATAGTTGTTAATATTTGAATGGTAGGTTTGGACACCTTTAATCCTAAATAATCGAATTTAATATTTTAATAACACACATGGTTGTCATCATGAATAAGCCTGTGTGAAGTCGAAGCTTTTATTCCTTTAGCAGAGTAAATCTTCTTTAAATTGGCCCTTTTTTGTAATGTTTATATATTCAAGATGGTGGAAGCCAGTAATCGCAATTTGATTCGTTGTAACTTGGGCAAGATAGGTTCGTCATATGAAGCTTCTTCAAAGCGAATTTTGATGAACATTGACCAATTGTAACGAATGTTATTCATTATAATATTTGAATAGTAATTATTGAAAATTATTGAAAATTACTCACGGCAGCCACATTGACATCTCAGCCGAGAAATCTCTAAGGGTGGCATTGGATGGTACACGGGACTCAAAGATAGGAGGGATCCAATGACTGGTCAGCAGGCAGCCGAGATAGGCAAAATTGAGATGGCCGCTACTTTGATTTCGCTCAGATGTTCTTTTTAGTCATGTGGCCTCCTGAGAGGCCGAGTGCAGGTGCTTCTAGTCTACGCCCGTGGGCGACCTGCGCGTCGGGATGAGAGATGGAATGGATGAAGATGAATGAAACTGGGTAAGGATGAGGATGGAAGTGGCCGTGGCCTGTCAGAAGGTACCATCCTAGCATTTTCCTGGTGTTGCAAATGGAAAACCACGGAAATCCATTTCAAGGACGGCCGACGGTGGGGCTCGAAACCACGCGTTTATCGAGTCAGCAGAGAGCTTGGCCCATGCCGGTTTCGCTCAGATAATGGCAATCTAATAACTGCGTTTAAAGTGCCCGGATGGAAGGCTACCTCTGTAGCAAGTTTTATTTAAGACGATTCATGTGTTTAGGAATTGATAGATATTGGGTTGGGGCATTCATACTGCGGACAGACGGAGAATTGATAGGGATTGAGTGCGGGGCATACACACTACGGGCAGACGGGCCTACACACACAGACGGATCCCAAAGTGATCTCATAAGTGCATTTCATTTTTATAAAAATTTGCTTAAAAGGCCAAAATGCAAAATAAATACTCCTTAGTCAGTCAAGCGTTGCTTTTGTTAACTCATTTTAGGGGTTGGTCGTCAGCCCAATGAACTTTGGTGTGTGTTCTGAACTTGCCTGATAACCTGTATTTCTGTGATGTCTGTAGCAATGTGTGTAGCTGTATTCGAAAAGGGATGATCCAGGTGCCCTGGTTCTTGAATGTTCTATACCAGCATTTACCTCGAGCGAGAGTGGCAAAAACAGGGATAAGCACATTCGGGATAGCCGGAGTCAGTGCCGGGATTTGAACCACGACAGTGTCAGCTCTATTAATATTTGTGTTGTGACATTTAGTTTTTTAAAATCCTTCCAGCTTCACCCACGGACTCCGCGAGGGATCATTCCTCTACCGTCACAAGGACAGTGTCTGGGAGCCGAAGACCTTTTTTCAGTAGATACAAGTGGGGATGGTGACAAGCTATTAGCCCAGGCGACCTCTAACTTTGGTCTAATTTAGGAAGGATCAGGTAAGAGATTTTGGAATGAAGTCGACCATGTTGAAAGGAACCGTCTCGGCACTTGTCTGGTGGTGAATATAGGAAACCAGGAAAACCATTTTCAGGACGGTCGAGATAAGACTCGAACCCTCACTCTCCCGATGCCAGTGAGACACGTGCCAGTGCGTTAGCGCACTCGGCCACCGTGACCGGTATGACATTTAATACCAACACTCAAAGATTTATCTTAGAAGAGAGAGCTTTTTCGCTTCCATGAAATGAAAATTGAAGTAAAAAAACAACATAGAGTTGGGATAAAATAAGAAAGGAAAGGGTTAGGTTAACAATGTCTGTTGAATTGTACTACGTAAAACCCATTTTATACCGGCACCAATTGGCTTTTCTTTGTGGCATTCAAAACCGATATCTACGGAGTTTTTAACGTAAAGAAATGGGGACAACAAACCTTGTGCTACGTTCCATACTTGAAGTGCATCGTAGTTTTTCTATTTTACGGTACTGAAGGGTTCCCTTACCATCTTCTCCTTCACTCTTAGCGGTACTAAAAGGTGGAATGCTCTATTGGCAAAGGTACTGGGTGTCTTCTAGGAATAAATTTCGCAACATACACGTCAAAATACCAGAACATTTGCTAAATTTCAAAAATATGATAGCCCATATTGAGCACATCTTAACGAATGTGTAGCTACGCGTGATAAGGCTCAAGCCCATGAACTATACTATCTCTGTATTCAAAACACAGGTGGATTTCCTATTTTTAATTCTAGGGCAATGTCCGGAAGGTACCTTCAAATCGGTCGTGTCAATTTCCTTCCCAATCTCTGCCCTATTTGATTAAAATTTTAACCTATTTTCATTTATGAAAAAAAAAAGACTTATAAGATCACCTTTTGTCCACGTGTGTGTGTGTCCCTCGTTGAAATCGAACGGGACAAATCGATTTCAATGAAACTCGGTAAGTACTTACAAATACATTGTCCGACCACGACCGCACCTTTCAAATTTTAATACCTTTTACCAATTCCACATGGTGGCCGCGCGAAATACACACATCAAAAAAAGTTTTGCATCACCTCGGTTCCAAGAGTTCCGGAACCGTTAAATACAAAGGGAATAGAGATCAACACAAACAACATTTCAGCTCGTTTTATTGCTCATGAGACCCACACATTGCATGTTGTACCATCATACAGCTAGACTTTCAGCATTTGTGGTCCAGATTGCAGTACACACCACTACCTCTAATACCCAGTAGCACGTCCTCTTGCATTGATGCATGCCTGTATTCGCCGTGGCATACTATCCACAAGTTCATCAAGACACTGTTGGTCCAAATTGTCCCACTCCTCAACGACAATTCGGCGTAAATCTCTCAGAGTGGTTGGTGGGTCAAGACGTCCATAAACAGCCCTTTTCAACATATCCCAGGCATGTTCGATAGGGTTCATGTCTGGCGAACATGCTGGCCACTGTAGTCGAGCGATGTCGTTATCTTGAAGGAACGCATTCACAAGATGTGCACGATGAGGTCGAGAATTGTCGTCCATGAAGACAAATGCCTCTCCAATATTCTGCCGATATGGTTGCACTATGGGTCGGAGGATGTCATTCAGGTATCGTAAAGCCGTTTCGGAGCCTTCCATGACCACCAGTGGCGTACGTCGGCCCCACATAATGCCACCCCAAAACATCAGGGAACCACCACCTTGCTGCACTCGCTGGACAGTGTGTCTAAGACGTTCAGCCTGACCAGGGTGCCTCCAAACACGTCTCCGACGATTGTCTGGTTGAAGGCATATGCGACACTCATCGGTGAAGAGAACGTGATGCCAATTCCGTGGGGTCCATTCAGCATGTTGTTGGGCCCATCTGTACCGCGCTGCATGGTGTCGGGGTTGCAAAGCTGGACCTCGCCATGGACGTCGGGAGTGAAGTTGCGCATCATGCAGCCTATTGCGCACAGTTTGAGTTGAAACACGACGTCCTGTGGCTGAACGAAACGCATTATTCAACATGGTGGCATTGCTGTCAGGGTTCCTCCGAGCGGCAATCCGTAAGTAGCGGTCATCCACTACAGTAGTAGCCCTTGGGCGGCCTGAGCGAGGCCTGTCATCGACAGTTCCTGTATCTCTGTACCTCCTCCATGTCCGAACAACATCGCTTTGGTTCACTCTGAGACGCCTGGAAACTTCCCTTGTTGAGAGCCCTTCTTGACACAAAGTAACAATGCGGACGCGATCGAACTGCGGTATTGACCTTCTAGGCATGGTAGAACTACAGACAACATGAGCAGCGTACCTTCGTCCTGGTGGAATGACTGGAACTGATCGGCTGTCGTACCCCCTCCGTCTAATAGGCCCTGCTCATGCATGGTTGTTTACATCTTTGAGCAGTTTTAGTGACATCTATGAACAGTCAAAGGGACTGTATCTTGGATACAATATACACAGTCAACGTCTATATACCGGAGATCTGGGAACCGAGGTGATGCAAAACTTTTTTTGATGTGTGTATTTCACTGGCGTTCTATATGTCTGCAACAGTCACAGATATCTCCCCGAAAGTCTGTACGGCGATAAAGGGCACTACTAAAAGTTCACCTATGTAACTTTCAAAAACCTGTGAAGTACAAAGCCAACATGGAGGCCAAGCAAATTTAAAACATTGAAAAAGAATTTTCTCGCGATTTAAACATCTGAGCACAGTATAACGTAGTGTGGTAAATGTCCGTAATTTAATATACTAGCTTCAAATATAATTCAATTGCATTATTAACCCCAAGATAGCAGCTGTGCGGAATATTAAAATTAAATTTTTATTTCTTGTGTCCTAATTATGCGATCGAATTGAACGTTCGAATAACCTTCAGATTAATCTTCATCTAATTGCGTACATATATAACAATCCAACACGGCGACTATCCGTAATATTTAGATGGCTCTCAATATCTAAAAATGCACTACAGGAACCAAAATGAAATTTTGTATGTTGATCGAAGCTATTAACAAAGTTTACCTATGAAACTTTCAATAACCTGGTGAGCACAAAACCATCATAGTGGCGACGCCAAATTTCAAATATTAAAATGGACCTAGCTCGCGAATTTCCATTAAACCACTGTGAATCATGGCACGGTATATCTTCATACAAGCCTTACTATACAGACGTCTAATTTAATGGAATTTTATGAGAACTAAAAACTTGGTGGCTGTGTAATTTTTAAAAAATGTCGATTTTAATTCTCATGTCCTAATCAAGCAATAGAAATATTGGTTGGTATAATGAACTATCAATAGAATATTCGTTTGATGGCATATAATTCTATGTTATATATGAGGCGCTCGGAACCATAGAGGCTCAGGTGCCAAATAACTGATTCTGAGAAAAATGGCTTCCAAGTTTTTGACATTATGAAATACCTTGTAATTATTTTGCCAAAGAGGCTATATACATGGTATTATATATTTAGATTGATCTTTTAAGGAACTTTGGGAACACTGTTTCAAACATTAGAATTATTTAGTTATTTTCATTTTAAATGGTACTTGAGCCTCTTTGGATTTTGAAAAGTTGCCGGTAACTGTCACTTGAAGTCTCTTTCTTTGGTACATAAGTTACTTTGGCTTTCAGTCACCTATCTGTTAAGATGATGGTAAAACATTAGAATAGAGGCAAACTTTAAATCGAACATTCAAAATATGTAGTTTAATATAAGAATATGATTGAGTACATAGTTAAAACAAGCATTTCATACATTAACCCTAATGCAGTTTTAAAAAATAAGACTATTTGTACTTAAGCTACTATGGCACGACTGTTGGAGATTTAGATGATCACCTCGGAAGGTACATAAGTCACAGCCAGTTTAGGAACCATAATAAAAACAACACATATTACGACAAAACACATTCAGCTTAGAACTATTTAGTTTTAACACTAAATAAAGAGAAATATCAAATCAGTCATCTTCATCACTGGTATAAAGTCCACCATCTTCAGCATCCATACTTGAACGCAATGTTTGATAAAACTGTTGTGATGCTGGAGGAATGAAAGGCATCAAGTCATTGAGGTCTTTCAATTTTTTTGCCTCAATTGGTCTACCACCAGGATATAAAGCTCCTAATTCTGTTGGCAGAGGAAGAGAGCACCGCTTCTTTCTTAAGTCTGCTGTTTTGAAGGATTCGCTTTCTCGGTGGCTGTACTTGAAATTCATTTTAAGTTCCTCTCCTTCTTTTATACTGATGTGCAAAATGTCAAACCATTTCACCTTTTCGCCATCGAGGGTTTTCTTTCTATTAGTTACTCTTCTTTCTAAATCATTTGTTGTCTTAAAGTCAGTGTCCTTCATTCCATGCACAATAAACGGTTTCTTCTTACAAGCTGACTTGACTACAGGAATCCAGTCTGAAGGTGTGTAAATATGACTGTGAAATTTCTTTTGTTTCTCAATTAATCCGAAGTCTTGATCACACGGTAAATAGGAATGCCCAGACATTAAAAATTTATGATCTATTTGCTTCACACTATTATTAGGATTATTTACAATAAAATCTAAGACAGAAACCAGTTTAAAATTCTTGTTCTGTCCACCACACTGATCACTATACATAATTAAGTGACCTGTTTTCACAAAGTTCGTAACATAATGTACTAAGCACGATGAAATCTCTTGTGGACCACGTGAGGCGATGCTGTCATTCCAGATGTAGGTATGCACTTCACCAGTCCCCATGTCATGAATACCCAATAAATAAGTCCATAACTGTCGCTTGTAATAACAAGTTCCAACCGTAAGCACTGGAGTGGGCAATGTCTTCATCAAATCAAATGCTATCACATGTGCACTTTCATTCAAGGCATCTTTATTCATGGACTGACGAGCTTCTTCTGCCTTTGACTGATGTTCAGCTAGCTCTTGTGATAATTTCCTTTTGTTTTCTTCATTGTCAGCAGCCTTAATTTGATTGTTCATCAGGTCACACTTTTTACAGGTATCTTTTAATGGAGGATGAAAATGCAAATTGAATTCGGTATTGAAGATTGTACGAAAAATGTATAAACTTGCAGGGATAACCTGAGGATCTTGTTCATGACAATGAATTTTATACAAATCATACATTATTTTAACATTTAAATTCGGAGAAAAATATCGCCGGTTGGGGTTTTTATGTCTGCTGTAGTGTGATTCATAGGCGGGAATTTTGTTAATGAAATTCTTGATATTATTAACAGAGTCACATGTTGTTTTGTTGTGAGGTGCATGCTTACCCCGTCGATCTTGTGGTGTTGTCTTTCCAAGCGCTCTAGCAATCCTTGAATCTGATATGCGCAATGTCACTTTAAAAACACCCTTGCATACCTCCTTCTCTATACCATTAGCATCAGTAAAAAAGTAATGCCTTGAATGCTGTCGTTTGCTTTCCCCTTTTGTGCGCTTCCTCCCAACATTCACTACTCTCACTTTTCCTTGTATGTACAAAGTTTGCTGATTCCAGTCAACTAAACTATAATACTGCTGATGAATTTTGGAACGTTGCTCTATTGGAAAGTTTGCTGAGCATTTATACAGACATTTACATTGATAATATCGAAATTCTTTTTCATGCATAATTCTTCCACTAACGGATGTATATTCTTGTCCAGAGTTCCTTAACCTTTTCCTCACATTCTTTTTCCAGATTGATTCATTTTTCTGCCGTTTTCTGCCTCGATTTTGCGACTGATTATTATTTTCATCTCCATTTACTGCATCTTTACCACCTACATGTTCTTCTGTTTGGTCACAAGTACCACCAAGCACAGGTTTTATTTTTCCATCGTTTATGGTATTACCAATCATTTGCTCTTCGTTTTGATCACCAAGAACATCACCACCTATACGTTCTCCTCTTCCATCCTCAACAATGTCACCGACCACATTTTCATCTGGGCCGTAGGAAATGATCTGACCCTCCACAGATTCTTCTCTTCCAGCATGGTTAGTGTCATTGCCATGACCAAGAAAAATAATATCATCAAGTAACGAAATACTTTCTTCATTGATGACATTTAGTGACACCATTGAGTCCATATCGTCTACCGTGTTGATATCTGAAAGGAAATACAGAGATTTAGGACATGATAGCCTATTAATGATATAGTTAATAGAAGTGCTATCTTTGTAATAACAATAACTCAATTAATAACTGATCAATTTAGATATTTACGTTTTCACTAGTATTTCTCATCTTAAGCAAATAGTTACACTCGTATTTGAACTATCTCTTTAAAATAAAGAATACAACAAACTGAGTATCACTATGATGGTATGTTAAAATATACAGTAAACAAAATTGAAATACTGTACCTAAAATTGGACATGTAATTTCTACACTGTCCATATTGGTTTCTTGTCCTTTTAAAACAGTATGCTTAAGTTCTGTGGGACCATCTCTTCCTGAAACGAACATAATTTTTTTGCGTAAATTAGAAGAAGGCATTACTTCAGATAGAAGAAATCATTCAAAGCCAGAGTAACTTATGCACCAAGAGTTGTGGTATGAACAAGAACTGCCAATGCCAAAGTAACTTAACTACCTTTTTTTCATTTAAGTGTTAATTTGGGCTTTGCATGCTAAACTAGGGGATCAAAACAGATTATGTTAAGTATTTCACTGTACTGTTGTTCATAAAAACAAACAAATTGACTGATATTTGTTAAAATGGTTTCGATAAAAGACATGTTATACAACCATAACCTTAGTTTGAAATAATATAAAAAGAATCTCAATTTTGATCGTATTATTACATTTTAATATTGAAACTAGTTTATAATATATGTTAAATTACTTTGTCAAGTACAAAAAGTGAGTTACTTCAACAATGAATAACACAATCGTAGTTGTAACGCATGGCAGCTTTTGAAACTACTACTTTTGATTTTTACCTTTTTCGATATTTCTGTTGCTATCCACATCAGTTTCACTGTTCTTGGAGTTTAGACACATATCCACAATTCGTTTGCCCCTACTAGGCCAGTTATTCTTCCACATATTCACCAATAATGCAACTCTACAATCAGCCGTACATTCAAACCTCCAAACAGACCATATGATTTGGTCAGTTGAGTTCCTTTGGCATTGTATGACTACGGAGTTTTCAGTAGTGCCAAAACAAATTTATAGTAAAAAAATATACCTACTGTATTCGAAGGTTCTTGAGCTTCTTTGGCCCTTAAAGAAGACAACATGCCTGTTCTGAATCAATCAAAACAAGAAAATGATGCAATTTGGCGCTTAAGTCAGTTTGGTTCTCAGCTCCTCATATAATGAAGCAATCCAACATGGTGTCCATACAATATTTTACAACCAGTACACAATATCTACAAAACCACTGAAGTTATTAAACTTGGTCTTTGTGTAGTGATAAATTAAACCGGTATTTTGCCCGAAGGCAGGTCCGAGCCTCCGAAGAGGCTTCCCCCAGCCGGAGTTTACGTGCGGTAGGGTGGCCATGGCCTTTCCGCTCCTCCTTATGTTGGCCAACAGCGCGCGGTGCCTAGAACCGGCACACCATCCAAGTTCCGACTGCGCCCAATGTTGCTAAACTGAGGAGTTCCCATGGGATCCGGTGTTTCAACACGGCTAGGCCGTTGGCCTGTGTAGTGATGGAGGATTTTTAACTAAGTACATACTGTATATGTGACTTTCCAAATTTTGAGAAACACAAAAACGATACGGCGGCCAAGTGATTTTTTCTAACGATTTAATAATCCGAGAGCAGTGATGCTAAGCACTGCAAATATGAATACTTATCGTAGTATATAAATATCTCATGTTCAATTATTTACAAACGTTCAAGGTGGCATCAGTTCGAAATTTAAAATGTATTTTTTTTTAATATCACGTACCCTACTCAAGTGATTGAAGAAAGGATTCGCCCGTTAGGTTATTATATTAATCATTATCTAATGGCACAAAATGCTGTAGCTTACTTTCCGTAAATCATTGTGGTGTTTGAAGCCATATTTTCAGTGTTGCCTTAGTAAACAAGAGTTTAGTACTTTTCAGTCGGTCAACACGAATGAACCCAAAAGAGATGGGTTATGCCCTAATCCTGAAATAAATTACATGAGATTAATAAAACACTAGGATGACCAGTTTCGATCGTCAAGCGATCATCATCAGATCCATTACACTTAGGCTATAAAATATATGTTTAAAATACAGGTGAAAATATTTACAATATGTACAATTATTTAGTTGCAGTATTGGTACTGCAACTGTCAGTGTATGCTAAATGGTGATAGCTATCCGGAGTTTGTACTTTAGAGAGATTATATGGTTGTAAACGATGGTTAAACTATAAAATTGTAGGCTAACTACTTATCTGATTGTCTTCTTTAATACAGCTACTCGCAGTTTTCGTGCTCACTGGAACTCACTGTGCGGTCGACTGCGGTGGTTATCTTAACGACTGGTTTTTCCCTGCCTTCTCCCCCCCCCTGCCCATACGTGCTGTGGGGAGTGATAGCGATGTGTTTCTGTGAGGTGTTGCCAACCTAGATAAGATGTATGTTATTGAATGAGGTGGGTCTACAAATATTAAAGACCGTGGATTAGCCCTCGCCACGCGTGGACAATAAGCCATTCGAACTAAGCGTTGACGGTCTTATGAGGACGTCCCGGCACCTTTAATACTGCCGCGAATAAGGGGCTTTGGTTTATTGCAGAAGAAAAGTACATCGTACACCTGATCCAGATAACATTTACCTATTAAAACCCCCTAATGTCCCCCCTTTTTATCTAGCTTGGCTGTGTCGCTAAATTGTGTCTTGTTTCCGACAGTGTGTGTTTTTTTAGTAGCGTGAAGAGGGGTGAGCTCTCCATGAACGTGTGTTCATTTAGATTGTTGGGATTGTTTCGTTTGGCTAGGTGTAACTCGATTGCTTCCTTTATGTCAAGAGCTCTGCCTTTCGATTCGTGATGGATTATTTTAAGGTCCGACTCTATGTTGGTAAAGCTGTGCCCTGCGTCACACATATGTTCGCACACGGCTGAATGTGTTCCGTATCTTATCGCATTCCTATGTTCATTATAACGTGTGTCTACTCGCCTTCCACTCTGCCCGATGTAATTAGCTTGACAATCGTATATTCCGATTATTGAAGCAATCAACACTATCGAAAATAACTTAAAATCCAACAATTCGGTAAAAGAAACTGAAGAGATTGTGAGATTACTGAGGGTCGTTCTCACCCAAAACGTGTTTCAATTCGACAATAAAATATACACACAGAGAGAAGGCCTAGCAATGGGATCGCCACTAAGTGGGTTAATCGCTGACATCTTCATCAATGCACTAGAAAATGCGTTCTTAGAAAAGACTTCAACAAAGGGAATAGTAATATGGAAAAGATACGTAGATGATGTAATTTGCATCTACGATACTGAACTAACAAGCGAAGAAACAATTCTCCAATCCATTAATAGCCTACACCACTCTATAAAATTCACTAAGGAATCCGAAATAGACCGGAAAATAAATTATCTCGATATAACTATTGAACGTAAAGACAACGACCTTTCATATTCCATGTTCCGGAAAGCAACATAAACCTCGCATGCAATCGACAATCAGTCTAATCACCCCAGTACGCACAAACTAGCGGGTTTCAATTCAATGGTGCACAGGGCTTTAAACATACCCATGTCAAAAGACAACTATAATAAGGAAATAAGAACTATTAAGCAAATAGCAAAGGAAAACAACTTCCCGCGCCAAGCAAAATAAATCAAATTACAGCCAAACATAAAAATAAAGATAAAACGATTCCCAAACCGGACAGTAATGAGAAAAAATTTGCGCGTTTCAACTATGTGAATGCGAATACATATAAAATCACTAACCTATTCAAAAAGCAAGGCATAAAGATAGCTTTCACGACGAAAAACACAACCGCTAGGCACCTCC